>PKQL01000531.1:0-20611 GCA_002916455.1 Penicillium sp. CF05 | reverse complement strand
CAACAAGGAGGAAGGAAGGAAGGAACGAGAGCAAGGAGGAGAGAACCTTGGAACGGGTAGAAGACCTGAGGAAGACTTGAGGAAGCACTGCTGGAGATTGGAGGCCGGCGGGACGATTGCTTAATCAGCACCAAACTGAAAGTTGCTAACCGCCTGATTGATGTCCGCCGTTCGGAAATCAGCCAGCTCATGCCGAAGCTCGCTGTTCTTCACTTCCGTCTTTTCAGCCTCTTTGTATACACCCTCATTATCGTCGGCAAGGTCCAGAAGGGCCAGGTGCTGGTCTTTAATTTCCTGCTCAAGATTCTCGTTCTCACGCTCAAGATCCTCCTTCTCACGCTCAAGGTTCTTCTTCTCATGCACAAGGTTCTTCTTCTCATGCACAAGGTTCTTCTTCTCACGCACAAGGTTCTCCTTCTCATGCACAAGGTTCTCCTTCTCATGCACAAGAATGTTATTCGCAAACTGCAGCTTCTCGTACTCATTTCGCAGTTTCTTGTCGGCCTCTGCATAATCGTCGTTCACTTGTGTAAGCCTGGCAACCTCGGCAGTTTTTCTCTGTAACTCTTCCTCCTTGACCCGTAGGTCAGCGGTGGTCTCGGCATGGGCAGCCCGCAGCTGGCCCAGGTCCGCTTCCTTGGCAGCGACGTCTTCTTCCAGGGCTTTCTCTTTCACGCCCATTTCCATGGTCGTCTGAAGCTCCTGGGCCAGCACTGCGTCTGCCCCCGCTGCCTTGAGTTCCGCTGTTGTATTCTTCAATCTCTTCTCGTAGTCGGCCTTGGCTGCCATCAGCTCCTTTCGGTGAGTCTGCTCCAGCGAATTGACACGCTTCCTATGCTCCTTGTCAGCAAACTCCATTGTGCTCCTCACGACATCCTCCACTTGCTGCTGGGACAGCTCATGGGAGATGTCGTGAGTCGCCTGGGTCTGCTGCTTGCGGAGGAGGGATTCGTTCTCCTCGCTGAGCGCGGTGACGGCGGCGCGAAGAGACAGAAGCTGGTCAGATGTGCGGGCCACATAGTCTCGAGCCTCGCTTTCGAACCTGACCTGCTTCGACTCCCACGCCGCATTGACAATCGCCACCTGCGCAACGGCAGTCAACTTCTTGTCCGGCCGACCACGTTCCACCTTCCGAACTCCGTATTTTTTGGCCGGGGCACAACGAGGACGCCCCTTCCCGCGAACGGGATTTTCCTGGGCCTGCTGCTGTAGGTTTTCCAGGTCCTCGAACTTGCGCCGCCACTGGCGGCACTCGACAAGGGCCCGATCCTCCGCGAGCAGGGATTCCTTGATACGCCGGGAGACTGTCGCCAGTTGAGCGTCCAGGTCTCGGACCTTTCTTTCATGGCGTTTCTTCTCATTCTCCCGGCGTATCTCGGAATCACGAACTCGTGCCTCCGTGCCACGGAGCTGCTGCCCCAAAAGCCCCACCTGCGCTCCCATCCGATTAATTTCTTTGGCCGAAGCCTCGGTGGCTGTGGCCGAAGCCACCGAGGCTTCGGCCACAGCCACCGAGGCTTCGGTCGCATCTGTTGTTGGTTGGGCCAACAACGCTGCTGCTGCTGCTTGCAGCAGACCAAAGAGGTATGCACGGGGACTACTCTGTGTTAGTCTAAATACCTTACAGGGTAGCTGGATGGGTATTTGGATGCGATATGGGCAAGGCATTCTTGGCAACTCTTTTGGTGTCATGAGACATGACCCACAGGTTGGCCGGAGGGGACATAGGAGGGATGAAACCTCACAAACTTACCTGCTGAAATAGCACGTCCCCACCACCAACACGGTGGCTCCGATGACAACACTTCCAACTAGGTAGAAGAGCTCGTCATAAAAGTATGCGGCCATGGCCGCGAGCAACAAGAACAACACAGTCGAGACAGCCATTGTTTTAATTTAAAAAACAAAGAAAAAAGAAAATATGAATAGTACGAAGATGGGAAGAAAGAAGAAAGAAGAAAGAAAAAGAGAAAACAAAACCAGAGGTTGAAGTTTCAGAGCAGTCCTACACGTTACGTTCCTTCCTAAACGACTACCCAATTCAAACGAGGCAGCCTTCAGGCATCCCCTCCAAAGCAAACAAATAGAATAGAATCAATCAATAGTCTTTTGATACAATAGCATACATACTGTACTACCTAGGTATCTACATTGTGGGTTATTGTGGAGTTGTAGATTCAATAGATTAAGCTTTGCGGCCCGTGTGGGGTACATACATGAACCGACGGGACTATCGGCCTGACGTCACAAAGCACAAAACTGCCAACCTTGGAACACGGCCGTTCTCACTATCACCCCCGATAAACAAACGACAGACGAAGGTAATAAGATGACCAAGCAGAAAGAAGGACAATGCTGAATGGACAGATGTTCGAGTTTATACGAGGGACTAGGACTTCATAGTGAATGGGATAGTATTCGATGGTAAGATACAGAACTTGGTGGGAGATCCCAGACCTTTAAATCCCAGCAGATTCCGAGACTGCCAATACCCTTCATTGAATGGCCATTTGGCCCAAGATTTGCTCGTCAACCGTCGTTCCCAATCCCGGCGCCTCAGGTACATGCAGATATCCACCTGAACCATCAATCTTTTGGACAAGGAATTGGTTCCGAATATGCAAGATATCTGGCGAAAGACTGATCATGGGCTCTTTTGGGTTTGGTTCTTGGCCGGCCTCCATTGACTTCCACGGAACAGCAGCAGAAGCCTGGATCGTAGCTGCTAGAGCAATCCCTGAGCCGTAGCTCGTGTGGCAGGATGGCATAACAAGCACATCATGGGATCTAGCAATAGTTAGGATTCGAAGCAAAGCAGTAAAGCCCCCGCAAATGATGATGTTTGGTTGAAGGATGTCAACATCGCCTCCAGCCATGCCATCGCAAAGGTATTTTCCATTCCATTCACGTCCGCCCCAGGCCATAGGCACCGAGAGCCTTGGGCTGTCTTCAGAGTAATTCGCCGGGTTATCAACCAAAAGCGAAACTCTTGCGGTTGACATTGCCGAAACTAACTCTTCCTCTGGTGCCCTCTAAATGAGGTTCTTCACGACAATGCTTGCCTGCCGGCCAAATCCGTGGCGAGTCGCTCGGACTGTTCGCATACTTCTTTCAAGTGGGCCAGAGATTCGGACCTCGAAGGTATCAAAGCCCAGATCGAGCAGAAACTGCGCCTCTGGTTGTGGAACAGAAGAGGTTGGCTGCCAGGCAGAATCGGAGGAAAAGCGTTCCTCCCAAAGTGAAGAAAGCGAGATGTCCACACAGACCTTTATCTTGGATCGGACAACATTGCTCAGTAGCTTGTGGACTGGTTGTCCTTTGGCTTGCCCACTGATATCCCACAGCGCAATGTCAATTGCGCTGATTGCAGCGATGTTTGCCCTTTTCATGTGGTGTGTCGGGTCACGACCAAAGGTAGAAGCCGCGAGGGTTTGAAGCTCTTTCCAGACGACCATCGGCTCAGTGGGGTCACGCCCAATGAGGGTGGGGCCGAAAATTGTGTTCACGATCTCGCGAACTTTTGCTGGACCCCCACCCAGTCGGATGAGCGATGATCCTTCCCCCCACCCAACAAGGCCCGTCTCGGTTTCGATGCGCACCAGACAGCTAAGTGCCCAGTTGGGAATGGGCTTCATGCTTCGGTCGGTCTCGCTGCCGGGGGTAGCTCCGCGGACGATGTATGGATTGACCGAGATGATTCTCATCGTGTGTTGGAAGGCGTGGTGTCTGTTGAGAGGCTGGCTAGCGCTGGGTTCTGATATCTAACCCAAAAGGAAACAAGGATGATAGAATGAAATTGAGCTTAGAGCAAGTTGTAAGTGGTATGAGTGGTATGAGTGGTATGAGTGGTATGAGTGATGTGAGTGATGTGAAAGGGGAAGAAGAGAAGAAGAGTGAGAAGTAGTTAAATTAAAAAGTGAATACGCAGAAAGAAACCTTGAAAGCTTTAGGAGTAAACTCAACAACCTGGACTATCTCAGTCTCCCTCTCACACGGCATAGCACTACGAACGACTACGTTTCCGGTATACATACAATCTCCCTCGAGTAGTCTTCTCAGGTAGACTTTTTATATGTCTTTTTATATGTCTTTTTGGCGGTCTTTTTTTGGCAGTCTCTTCAGATTGTCTTTTTAGATGGATGCCTGGTTATATCTTACAAATAACTTTGGCCACAGCATTTTGACGATGCTCTTATTTGCACGACCAAAGCCCCGTCCTCCGTATGCCCTCTTTGGCGTTTTGTTAATACAGAGTTCCGGCATTCGGGGAAATGGAAGACACAGAAATCTGCAGCTTGCGTGGAGGTTCAATATGGTAAGGAATATCCAGGAGCTACAAGAAATTCCAGTTCGAGGATTTGGTCGACCAGCTTCGTCGCATTATCTCCTAGAATGGCTGCGTCGTCTTGGTGCTGTAAATGATGTTTCCAGCTCCCACAACCCCTCACCAAACAAAACATCACCGGAAGCGTGGCCATGTGGGAGAAACCTTGCTCTAGAGAACCATTATATAGCAGGTTTGATTCTTGTTTACGGGCTGTGACTTTTTACTTGGCCGTTTAAAGCACGGTCGGTCGATTACTCAAAAAGCAGATGCTGCACAAAATTCTGGCAGCAGCATTCAGATCCATTACACTCGCAGTTTGAGACCACTCGCGGTACCTACCAATGTCCGTATAAATTCGTTCGCAAGATTTGAAGACCCTGGTTGACAGGACATTAGACGCATTTATTCTTCTAGAAACAACATTGGATGTAAGAATTAGATTACTTTTTATGCTCCTATGTCCATCCTCCCATATATGATTGACGTCTGTACAAAGTTCCGAATATGTCATGATTGTATCTCGCCGCCCTTGACATTCTTCCACGAGCCAGCGTAATGGTGTTCAACAAGATATGGCCCTCTGTCCTTTGGGAAGCCAGCCTGTCTAGAGGCAAAGGCTGCATTAGGCAGCACGAGCACATCCTGAAACAGGGTGGGTTCTTTGATATCGGTTATATTCGCTCGACCGAACGGAACGCCCATTTCCTTTTGCAGGTTCTGCAATAGAGCAACAGTCATCGCCTGTGGACCCATTACATCCACCACATCGCTGATCATCGTCATGTTAAGTTCTGCAGTGGTCACGCTGTACTGCGCAGCAGATGCCTTCGGTTCATCGATGACATATTTGATGACCGCCACGATATGGCTTGTCTTGGGTTTTGTCATGATCGTCCAATTTGTGAACTAGAGTCCATCGAATTCCAAACCGACGACGACATTTGCTCTGTTCGGGTATTGTTCCGGGATCCAGGTGTATATTGGTCGGTGGCATGTCACGTCAAGATCGCTCCAAATTCCTTCGTCGGCGTACAAGAGCAATTGACGAAAGGAGATCGGCTTTTTGGATCGAGACCGGTAGTGAGAGACAGAGGTCAAGGACGTCTGAGTAGTCGGCAAAATGTTCACGGACGTACTCATCTGCGCTGTCGTCTGTGAGGATCTCATGTCGTAGACGTGGGCTCACGTCTAGCCAACTGTGGATGTCTTTCTGGTGGGCATCGTTGATTTTCATTGAACCGGCCTTTTGCTAGAGCTTTAATGGGATTGACGGCTGTGCGTGATGACCATGGGAATTTGCAATTGGGAGGTAGCTTGGTATGTTGGGTTCTGATGTTGGTCTCATATCTTTGATGGGAACCTCCAGTTGATTTGAGGGTATATCGCCGACATCTGAGGCGACGGTAACACTGTCTTCGCTGCAGACGTCTGACCCATGAGTAATAAGGATGTTTGATGGTTGTTTTCCCAGACTCGACGCAATCCAAAGAAATGAGAAAATAAATAATAACAGCAAACCGAGTAGTGAAATTTCTCATCTTGAAGGTGACGGGACAGCCTTAGGGGGAATGTGAACAAAGAAAAGACTCAAAAAAAGGACGCCGGTTTATGAGCGAGACCGTGTCCATCTCTTGTGAGAAGGATTCATCTAGGGTCCACAAAAGCTTGGCTTTTTCTTTGTGAAGTTTTATGTCGGTATCAGGTAGATCAGTATAGTTCTATAAGAAGACCTCCATTTTACACTTGACAAAGCCAATCTAATTTTCTAAGTAAAATGCACAGCTCTTCATCTTGCAACAACATTTAAGACCAGTAGAGTTTCCATAAAATTGACCCTTCAACGGGGCATTGGCTGACAGCATTGTGGACATCCATGGATGGACCAAGTATCGATGTTAAGGGTCACAGATTGGAGCCTCTAATTGGTCCGATCATAGTATTCACTTCGACCCGTGGATGTCAAATTATTTTCTGTGGGAATCTCTCAAATATACGGCACTTCTCATTTCTGGAATCGATGTACTCCGTACTTGTTCTATAAATGGGATATAAGTTTGGATCGATAACGTTTTGCTTGGCTGCATAAATCTGAGTCCCCGCAGTTTGCATGGCACGATATGCAAAATCCTCAAACATAAGGCGTGTTCAGGTTCGATGTAAAAAGATGAAGTATATGTAAATATATACATGAATATATACATGTAGACAATTCCAAGTCACAAAAGCATTGTCTCACCATATGAGAACACACACCTGAGAGGGCATGGCCCACCTAGGTAGGTACCTAGGTACCTAGGCCCTACCCCAGGGCCCCGGAAGTGGTTGCTTAGTCAGATTTGATGACGTCAACATGCCCGGCAGTCATGGCCAAGGGGTCAACTTGGAACTTGGAAGCTTTCACCTTTCACTCTCAACAATCATGGCTTCCAGAATTAGTCCTCAGATGTTCCGTGCATTCAGAGCTGCTCCACGTGTTTCGTGGTCTGCACAGGTGCCCCGTGCGCCCGCTTTCCGCCGCTTCTTCTCGGACAAGGTGGAACAGCCGCATCTGCGCCTGGGCTCAATTGGTACAGTCTCAACAGAATCACATTTGTTATGATACCATGCTAACACAAGATAGCCCCAAACTTCAAGGCGCTGACCACCCAGGGCGAGATCGACTTCCACGAGTTCATCGGTGATAAGTGGACCATCCTCTTTTCACACCCTGCAGACTTCACACCCGTATTTCTCTCCAATATTCTCGATGAAGACTCTGAACTGACATAGTATCAGGTGTGTACAACCGAATTAGGCGCCTTCGCCCGACTTAAGAATGAGTTCGACAACCGCGGGGTCAAGATGATCGGATTGGTGAGCTCCCGCCATTTGCAACTCTTACAGAGCCTGAGTTAGCTGATGCGATCCTTTACAGAGTGCCAACGAGCTCGGTTCTCACGACCAGTGGGTCAAGGACATTAACGAAGTCGGTTCGACAGAAGTCCAATTCCCAATCATCGCCGATGCCGACCGCAGAGTTGCCTTCCTCTACGACATGATCGACCAGGATAGCATCGGGCAGAAGGAAATCGCGTTTACTATTCGCTCCGTGTTTATTATCGATCCCAGCAAGAAGATCCGCCTGACCATGATGTACCCCGCCTCCACGGGCCGAAACTCCGCGGAAGTTTTGCGGGTTATCGACTCCCTGCAGACCGGTGATAAGAAGGGTGTAGCTACCCCGATCGACTGGACCGTTGGTGATGATGTCATCGTGCCTCCCTCCGTCAGTACCCCGGATGCCCAGAAGAAGTTTGGTGAAGTTCGCGAGGTCAAGCCCTACCTTCGCTATACCAAGGTCTAAGGGGGTGGACATGTACTCCGTACAACGGATGAAAATAAGCAAACATTATGTCAATGTTGATCAAACGGGTCGCGTGTTCTATTTACAGTAATAACTAGATGAAATATTGGAATGAACTTGATCCATGGGTCGAGAAAAGGGGACAACCCCTGACACTTGTCTCTTTTAGGGCAAGGATAATCCGGGGACTAATCAGGAAACGGAGTATGTCGTAGTCACCTGTGGAGTACTTAGGTAGTTACCTAGTTACCTAGGTACCTAGCAGTACCTAGCAGTACCTACATAGGTTATGCCCCGAACCCGCATATGGTTTCTTGTCCGGGGACCCTCGGCTATGCAAGCGAATTCACTAGACTAAGTCACAAGTCCTTGTTCATCTGCCAAGTGCAATGTCAACATCCCATGACGATCCTCCTCGAATCCAGCAAAGATCATCCACGCGTGAGTATACATTTTCCCGAGACGTGCACACGGGCGTTGCTCCTTCCCCGTTCCAAGTAGTCCCCCGTCTATAGTTTTCATAAAGCCCGGGGATCCTCCGGGGCTGTTAGTTTGGAATCCTGCAGATTCGAATCTGGGGAAAATAATGCGCCCATTCTCTTGACTGGCCGAAATACGATATTTTTCATATACTTTCATTTCTTTCATTTCTTTTTAAAAATCCGTCGCCATGGCTCCCTGGGCACATCTAGCTCTAGTCTCTCTTTTCACTCCCCTTCTCCTGGCTTCCCCAGTACCAGATGAATTCGACTCTACACACTTGCACAAGAGAGCAGCAGAAGGTTATGAATCACCGCCATACTATCCCACCCCTCCGGGAGGTTGGGTTCCCGATTGGAGTGAGGCCTACTCCAAGGCGCATCATCTCGTCAGCAATATGACGCTAGCTGAGAAAGTCAATCTGACGACAGGCACTGGCTTCTTCATGGGACCCTGCGTAGGGCAGACTGGAAGCGTGCCTCGCCTAGATATTCCCAACCTGTGCCTCCAGGACAGTCCTCTGGGAATCCGCAACTCAGACCACAACACTGCTTTCCCACCTGGTATTACAGTTGGCGCAACCTTTAACAAAGACCTCATGTACGAGCGAGGTGTTGGCCTCGGCGAAGAGGCTCGCGGCAAGGGAGTCAACGTGCTCCTAGGACCATCCGTGGGAGCACTTGGACGCAAGCCGCGTGGTGGGCGGAACTGGGAAGGCTTCGGTGCTGATCCTACGCTGCAGGCCCTTGGAGGTGCCCAGACTGTGAAGGGTATGCAGAGCACTGGTGCTATCGCAGCCATCAAGCATTACATTGGTAATGAGCAGGAAATGCACCGCATGAGCAGTGTTGTTACCAAGGGCTATTCTTCCAATATCGATGATCGCACATTGCATGAGCTGTATCTCTGGCCTTTTGCTGAGGGTGTTCGTGCGGGTGTAGGGTCCTTGATGACATCTTATTCCGATGTGAGTCTCCTCAATTCCATTTTTCAGTGTGCGTTGCTGACACCCGATAGGTCAATAGCTCTTCGTGCTCTCAGAGCAGCAAGTTGCTTAATGGGATTCTCAAGGATGAGCTTGGCTTCCAAGGATTCGTGATGACGGATTGGCTGGGCCATTACTCTGGTGTCGCCTCTGCCATAGCTGGTTTGGATATGTCAATGCCTGGCGATGGAGCAGTTCCCTTGTTTGGAGACTCATACTGGGGTCCTGAGCTGTCGCGTTCGGTCCTGAATGGCAGTGTTCCCATGGACCGCCTCAACGATATGGTACGTGGTCCGTCATCGTGTGAGCGTTTCACTTTTGTCTAATATACGGATCTAGGTTCAACGAATCGTTGCCACTTGGTATAAATATGGACAAGACAAGGACTATCCCTTACCAAACTTCTCGACCAACACCCAGGACAAGGAGGGCCCGCTCTACCCCGGTGCTCTATTCTCTCCATCTGGTGTTGTTAACCAGTTCGTCGATGTGACGAGCAACCACAACGTCACCGCGAGAGCCGTCGCACGGGAAGCAATCACTTTGCTAAAGAACGACATGGACATTCTTCCTCTGCACAGCGATGATTCTCTCAAGGTATTCGGCACAGATGCAGGCGGAAATCCAGATGGTCTCAACTCATGCGCCGACCAAGGATGTAACAAAGGCGTTTTGACCATGGGGTGGGGCAGTGGGACAGCCAGACTACCCTATCTCATCACACCCCAAGAGGCAATCTCTAATATCACTGAGAATGCTGAGTTCCACATCACAGACAAATTCCCCTCGGACGTTACAGCCAATCCCAACGATATCGCTCTTGTTTTCATCAGTGCCGATTCAGGCGAGAACTTTATTACAGTTGAAGGGAACCCGGGAGATCGAACCAAAGCTGGACTGAATGCTTGGCATGATGGCGACGAGCTCGTCAAAGCAGCTGCAGAGAAGTTTTCCAATGTAGTCGTGATTGTCCACACCGTCGGACCCATCCTGATGGAAGAGTGGATTGAGCTCAAGTCCGTGAAAGCAGTGGTTGTGGCACATCTCCCGGGACAAGAAGCGGGCAACTCCCTTACCGATGTCCTCTTTGGTGACTATAGTCCAAGCGGCCACATGCCATACACCATTCCCCGCCGTGAAGATGATTACCCGGATAGCGTGGACTTGATCAGTCAACCATTCGGCCAGATCCAGGATACCTACACCGAGGGACTATACATCGACTACCGCCACTTTATCAAGGCCAATATCACACCTCGGTACGCATTTGGCCACGGTCTATCCTACACCAACTTCAACTTCTCTCAGCCTTCGCTGTCAACCAAAACTCCTCTAGACTCTGCCTACCCGGCTGCACGACCCACCAAGCTGCCAACCCCCTCATACAATACCAGCATCCCGGACGCATCAGAAGTCGCCTGGTCCTCTACCAAATTTACCCGCATCTGGCGCTACCTTTACCCCTACCTGGACAAGCCAGAGTCTATCACTCCGACGAAGAAATACTCCTACCCGGACGGCTACAGCACCGAGCCGCACGAAGTCCCCCGGGCCGGAGGTGGCGAGGGCGGGAATCCCGCTCTCTTCGAGACTGTATTTTCGGTCCAGTTGGAGGTGCGGAATACGGGTAAACGATCCGGCAAGGCTGTTGCCCAGCTGTACGTTGAGCTTCCCTCTAGTCTGGGACTTGACACGCCGGCCTTGCAGCTTCGACAGTTTGAGAAGACAAAAGAGCTTGCGCCCGGTCAGAGTGAGACGGTTACGTTGGATCTTACTCGGAAGGATGTTAGTGTTTGGGATGTTGTCGTGCAGGATTGGAAGGCTCCTGTTAATGGAGAGGGCATTAAGATCTGGGTTGGGAATAGTGTTGCTGATCTACCTGTTCTCTGTGTGGTCGGAGGAAAGTGTTCGGTTCAATAAGGCAGCGTTGATTCTTTGCGATGAACTGTTTTACTTGATTTTCTTGTCTATGTTCGCTTCTTGTTTGCTTATTTGACTCGGTTTCGAATGTATTGTTACGCGTTGCATATATTTATGTGGATAATAATGATGCTTCTGCTCGTTTAATTTTAACTGACTTGAGTTTTGTGCAAATGTATCTGTTTTCCGATCTGATGTAGCAAGATATGACGAGTCCAACAGACTTAAGGGTTTCTGCATCTTTAACCTTAATTTAGCGTCCCATCAAGTTATCCTCCCTCTTCATCGCGTTTATATCAAGCCCATGCTTTATACTTTGTACGAAAGTTACAGAAATAAGGAACAGCTAACATCACATAAACAGATAAATATATTGTCCAGAACCTATACGCTATGTACATTCTCGACCGGCGTCTTCTCAACATTCAGTCCCGTCTTAGTCTCAACATGCTCCTTATTCAGCTTGGTTTTGAGAATAAAAGCCGAAAAGAAGACACCAACAGCAGACATGCACGTATAGAGAATCCACATATTTCTCAAACTCCAAGCAAAAGCCTCCCTAACAGCATGCAACTGCGCAGGATCCGTAATGAATTTAATCGACTCGATACTCGCAGCCGCTGAGTCACCAGACATCTGAGCCGCCATGCTAGTCGACATACCAGAAGCTAGCAAGCTGGACTGCTTCTGGCCCATACTATTCTGGAAGACAACACCGCCAATCACAATCGAGGCCGCAGTTGCCATGTTGCGAATGAAGCCGATTGTGGCCGTTGCGGTGGCTGTGTCCTCCTGAGAGACCATGGCCTGGATGGCGATGATGGGTGTTTGGAAGAGGAATCCGGCGCCGAGACCGCTGAGGATCTGGTACCCGACTATCTCGCTGACGGAGGATCCCACGCCGAGGTTGATGTACAGCCCGTTCCCGATGGTCATCAGTACCAGGCCGATCCAGATGAGTTCTAGGTATCGGCCTGTGCGGTGGATGATGGCGCCGGTAAACATGCCGGAGAATGCTTCCATCACGACGAGTGGGAGGATGAGAACACCGGAGCCCATTGGCGAGGAGCCGTGCACGGATTGTAGATAGAGCGGGATGTAGTACTCTCCCGCGATGAAGACCTACAGGTTTGTTAGTGGTTGAAGATGGCCAAGGGAATGGAGATACTAACAAAGCCATGCGCAAATGCTACTAGCAAAGTAGCAATGTTAGAGAATCGAGCGAAAATATCCATAGGCATCAATGGATACTTGGCTAGTTTCTTCTCGCTGTAGACGAACAGCAAGGAACATAGAGATCCAAAGACAATCAGACAGATCACCTGCGGAGATTTCCAAGCGAATGTCTCACCACCGAAGTCCAATCCCAATAGGAGCATGAGAGTAAGGCCCAGAACAGAGAGACAGCCGAACCAGTCAATGGCACGGACGCCATCCATCATCTTCGTCTGGGGGTTGTGCACGTCCAAGAAAAAGAAAAGAAGCACAAATGTGAACCCCGAGATGGGTAGATTGATCCAGTAAGTCCATCTCCAAGTGACATACTGACTGAACGCACCGCCGAGCAATGGTCCAACACCACCAGCAAAAGCCCACATGACCTCCATCAGGCCGAGATATAAACTGCGGTGTCTGTTACCACAGAGTCAGTATAAAACCCTTCCATGATAAGTAGTACAGCGGAAGTCAGTTAATCAGTATCTTACCTAACACTGAACAAATCCGAAATAATAATCGTGACCAGCTGCAGCAAACCGCCACCAGCGACACCTTGCAATGCCCGACCCGCAATCAACATCTCCATGCTAGTAGAAGCAGCACAAATAATCGAGCTGAGGAAAAACCACGCAACTGCCAAAAGCAAGATAGGTTTCCGACCCCAGATATCAGAAAGCTTGGCCCAGATACATGCGCTGGCGGCGGAGCTGAGAAGGTACGCCCCGCCAATCCACGTATACCCAGCAGAGGAATGGAAGTACGCAGCGATTGTTGGGATCGCTGTAGCCATGATCGTTTGATCTAGCGCAGCGATAAACATCGATAACTAGTGGAATTAGTAGGTGGATATGGAGGTTTAGTTCAGCGTGTCTTACTGAAAGCGCCACCATAATTGCGGTAACTTGGAGTTTGCTTCGCCCTTTGGGCGGAGCTTCCTGGATTTCCATTGACTCTGCCATCGCTGGTAGATCTGGGGTCTTGGAGATCTCGATTTTTGAAGTTGATGACTCGAAAATATTTTTCTCCGGATCTTTAATGTGGGGCACTGGGGGCTCATCTGGTACGGCTGTAGGAAACTAACAAACCTTGGAAGAAATGAACACTGGTTCTTATGATATATGTACGTGTTATCGTTATGCATACTGTTTAAATAAGGACTGGATTGAATGTTACAGGCCTGATTTACTTGTAGAATATGAGGATTTGTGGAATTGAAGCCGAAAATGAACGACCGCAGAGAGCCAGGTACACAGACCCACCACAAGCCTTGGTGGTGTCCTAACCCTGTCCAGGTGTGGTGGGACACTGAAGCTGCGGGTGCAGCATGGACCGAAAGAAGTCGGCTACCTGGTGGAAGGATTCCTTGGGTGACCACGGAGGCATAGCATTCGACCTTGGGTCCTGTTCCGGGTAGTATTTGACCAGTGAAAAACACATCATGTCAAGGTCACTTGCACCTTCCCCTCTTCGCATGCACGGGAATGAAAATACATAGACAAAGACCGCGTGGACATCCGCAGTAGCGAGGAGACCGAGCTGTGTGTTCAGATAATCAGCCTGCTCCCGCTCGCTCCTGGTTGGGATGACGCCGCCTTCGAAAACGCCGCTCCCGTCTGGATTTGTGCTCTTCAGAAGTAAGAAGCCGCCGTCGCCGCGGTCAGCTGCTCCTTTGTAGGCGCAGCAGCCAACCTCCATAACGACGAGAGGCTTATTGAACCTGTGGCGCTCAAGGCCTGCAACATATTGCTCTTTAGGCTCTCCCCGGCGATAGTAGTCGATGCCGACGATGTCGAATATGTCCCAGTCTACAAGTTCCCAGGTGCCAGCCGAATATGTCAGCGGCCCATTAAACTTGGCACGAACCACCGTAGCAAAAGACTGCAAGACCTTGTTTAATTCCACGGACTTCTCACGTAAGGTCTGGGGAATATCTTCTGACATACGGCCGCCTGGGTATTGAGAACCGAGCCACATTGCACGCTCATTGAACGATTCGCCAGGGAAGACTCCTTTGCTGAAGATTGTGTACTCGCAACCGGCAACAAGAATCACATCGACACCCTCGTTCCGCAGTCGTTCCGCGGTCTTCGCGGCCTCTTCGAAATAGGCGCACGTCCCGTCGACGCCTTCGTTCATCTTCCATGGGTTAAAGAACACCGTGAGTCCCATCGAATGAGCAGCCCGTGCAGCAGTTGCCAATCGATGGATCTCCTCCCCCTCGATCCGCACAGCGTTGGCGTGCATGTCCTTGGCGATGGTACGCATGTCGTATTCTACCAGAGCGGGATCGAAGGGTTCGACTGAAAATCCATCGTCCCCGAACTTCAATCCAACATCATAAACAACGCCACAGTACTTCATGGCTGGTTCTTTCGTCCAATGCTCGACGAGACTAGATCCTTAAAAGGTCGGAGTACCTGATGATTTGCTCAAGTTTGAGAGAAAAGAGACACACTTGCTAACTTGTTGGGACAGATGCCCTGTTAAATAGTGTTGACCTTCCATAACCAAAGGCGGGAATTACCGCGATTGGTATCTCGATTATTCATTGAAAAAACCCCACTTTGTATGAATATATTCCTCATCCGGGAACGATGTGTACCCGGGAGGCCGAAACTAATAGCAGAGAAGTGGAGGGATGCTGCAAAGGCGGACGCCATGTCTCCGCTATCCGGTCTGTGATCGCAGGGACTACGGACTGCGGAGTCTTGGCATCCCGAGGGTCCATAGACTCGTTCCTTTTCGCACCATTTTCTTTCTAGTGCCCATTTGGACAAAGGTTTTTTTTCTCAGTATTCATCTTTCAGTCCGTCTTCCGGCATAATTTTGGCGCCTTATAAACCTCTTAGTAAGGATGTCATGCCCTGCTGACAGCGAGAGTAGCCCCACTGAAGCACCGAGGGAAGAATATGATAACCACAGTCTTGTGCCAGAAGAGGAATTAGTCTCACAATGGAAGGGTCGTGGGGAGAATAAGACCACTGAAACCGAGAAAGTGGCGGTACGAGCTCTATTGTATCTGGTCTTGCACGGCGTTCGAATGCTAACATTATAGGCAGTGTGACCGTTGCCGCCAGCGAAAGGTGTGACTACTATACAAGCAGATATTGCACTCAGAGAGCTCCACCATAGAGCTAGCTGCTAACCTTTCTTCTTATCCAACAGAGGAAGTGTGACCGCGTTAACCCGTGTTTGCAGTGCACCAAGACGGGATCGCAATGTACCTACCAGCTGAGTTTGAAAGTCAAGGAAAAGCGGCAACGGATCCTCATCTCTAATGTATAGTGAGTTCGAACCATACATCTAATTTAGGGGATATCTGCTCTAGTCTGCTTGACAAGTTACTAAGTCATGGATTTGCGGCGTCGACAGCGAGAGTAGAATGGAGCACATTTCGAACAAGATCGACAAGCTCAGCGAGATGATGAGGCAGCTAAGTCACGAGCGAACCAGTAACAGTGGCTTCGCAAATTCAGCTGGATTACGATCGCCATTACATTCCTCGTTTCAGTCTAAGGAGTCGCAGGTTACCAGCAGCGACAACAAAACAGGTGCCAGAAGACCTCACCTGCCTTCAAAGGAAGTTGAAGGCATCGAATCCACGTTGTTCTCTCTTGTCATCTTTGCAACCAGGTATCTCCAAACTGCCGTGGAGAACGACCCGTACTCGAACGTCGCTGCCGAAATGATGTCGGCGCTGGATGGCCTGAGGAGTATGGTCAGCGCTCAGAATCAGCATAATGAGACTCTAGAAGGTTCACCTCCATTCTCGAAGGCGCTTCCTCCAGGGCTTAGTTTCAAGGACCTACCTATACCTTCCATGGACCGAATCCTGGCATGCTTAAGGATCGCTTACGGTTAGTACACTTTGTTTGTCCCTCAGAATTGCAACCATTCTTACCAACTCTTCGGAAGAGCGTTCACCGAATGAGGTCTATTGGCCCTTCGAATTTGGATCTTTGGGTGATTTCACCGGATATGTCATCAAGGCCTGCTCGCCCGGACCAGTGACGGACACAGAGCTGATAATTGTCCACTATGGTCTTTACTGTCTCTTCACCGAATGCTCCCGAGTCGTCGAAGATGAGATAGTCAAGCTGGAGTACGAGACACAGGCAACCATCTGCAAGGACAGCCTCGAAACGATCCTCTCCAACCTCTCATTCCACATCACTACAAATATAGACTCTGTTTGTGCCATGTACATGGCTGTATGTTTATCTTCAATGCTTCGCTATCCTGATTTGTGGCAACTCTGATTCACAGTGTCAATATAGGCTATTCACTGCCTGCAATGTGGCAAGCCCTTTGCGGCGTGGACGTTTATTTCTAGGGCTGCACTCATGAGTCAGGCCCTTGGGATGCATAGCAGCTATGTTATGGCAACCGAACCAGCGGAAAAAGTACAGCGGAAGCTACGGCTGTTCTGGGCACTCTATGTCATTGAGAAGGCAGTGTCGTTACGTCTCGGTAGATGCTCCACAATTCGAGACCACGACATCACGATTCCACGGTTGCTCTTCGACCGCAAGATGTGTTCTCTGCTATATAACAGGTTGCCAGACTGGATCGATGTTGCCAACCTCTATGGACGAGTGTATGACAATATATACAGTCCGAATGCGTTGGTGCAACCATTCTCCGTCCGAGAGTCTCGTGCCAGAGCCCTGGCCGTTGAGCTCGAGAGAATAATGGCTGCAAGAGTGGAGTTCTACGTAAGCTGTTCCCATTCGCTTTTTCGAAGCTCGGGCTAATTTTGTACCTCAGAAACGGCCAAATCAATGGACTACCCATGCGATACACGCTGAACCGTGTAGGTTTATCATACATGCCAACAGAGCTATCGAGTACTCTATCCTGGCCTGTATATATAGAGGCATTCCGTCGGGTGAAAGCTCTAGCTTGGCGCCTTGCCCAGAATGCATCTCAGCTGCGAGAGCGACCCTAAAAGAGACCGAAATATGCATCGCCATAGTTTCAGACCCTGCATCGTTGTCTCCCAGCCTCGACATATGGGTCAACGAAGTCGTCATACTAGCACCGTTCATACCGTTTTTAATCTTATTCTGCAACACCATTGAGACATCCGACTCGTCCGACTTGGCTCGCCTACAACGATTGGTTGACGGCTTGCACTCAATGGCCCAACCCCCTCGCTATTCCGCTTGCAGTAAGCAACTCCGCATTTTGAAGGCCCTGTATGATGTTGGTGCGAAGTACGTCGAGGCCAAGGCAAGAAGTCAAGCAGGGGATATGGATAGCAGTCAATTCACTGATCTGGACATGAACACGTACCTCAACAGTAACACTGTTTGGTTTGGTTCTGATTCAGATTCCCCTTCGTTATCAACGGCACCGGATACTTGGTCACTCGGTGGGTCCCAAAAGCCTGCGGCAGCTCCTGCTGGAACAACGGAGGGCCAAGATCAAAAAGCCATGCATCAATTGTCAGAATTTCAGTCAAGAGCGAACCCTCTGGCGATGCAACCCCAGATACCTGAGGATTTTATTACCGGGCTGGATACTCCAGGCGTTCAGTTGGGAAGTTGGTTCCATCAGAGTCATCAGATGATGAGACTCCTGGACGATTTTTAGGTATTATAGACCATGTAACTCGAAAATGAAATGCATAAGTCCTCCATTTACATTGTAAAAGGGTTTGAATAAATCACACGGTTCCAATTGTGGCATCTTTACATACAGTATGTGCTAGTTGAATGGCATCGAAAACAAATAAAAGAGCCTCCCAGTAAAACCACCCGTAAACCAAACCAAAATATCAATCCACCCTCTTACCAACCGTAACCCCAAAATTAACCAGCGCCATTGCAGACTCACAGTGAGCCTCAAACTCCCGAACCAACCCTTCAACAATCCCACGTGCCTGCGTGGTATCCTCAGCTTGCCCAATAGCAACCATAGAAGGCGGCACCAACGCACGCATCACACCAGCAACCCATTTCTTCGCAATAGGTCGCATATGCTCCTTCCCAGCAGTAGTGTAAGTCTCACGGACGACATCCGCAAACCCGTTCGCAGAGATCTCGTCGTACACGCGCTGCGGAGCGAACGGCCACAGACCTAGTTTCAGCATGGCCTCGATCACGCATTCCCGCAGCCGAGTTATTGCTGCCAGCTCTGGTGTTGCGTCTGTGCAGAAAGCCGTGTGGTCGACTTCTTCCCACTGGATCCAGCCGTTTGGTTCTGGGGTTGTTAGCTGGTGATTCAGGATTGAGAGTATTTATTGTTTTGATGGGAATAAGAGAAGAGGAGGGGAGATGAGGGAAGACATACTGAGTAAAGCGCGTGCATTGGCGAGCACACGAGTGTAATCGGCTTGTTTCAGGCCTGCTGTTAGGAGTCGGATGTGCACGAGGTCGTATCGGCCGCGGTGCTCTGCTGGGAATGGGTGCAGTGCATCATGGACACTTAGTGGGATTGACTTTTGGCCAGGTCGTTGGATTCGGTGGCCTCGTGGGAATTGGTCTGAGGAGATGTCGAATCCGTGGAGGTAAACTGACTTATTGGGGAGGACTTTGGCGACATCTTCGAGCCAGACGCTGTGATGGTTAGCTTATGTTTTCTATCAAATTTTAAAACAAAAGTGCCAGGGAAATTAACGTACCCTGTGCCAGTACCTATATCAGCTACTGCTGTCAGATCTCTTGGAATAGATGGGTGAATGAGATTGGAAAGATCGACGAGAAAGCGATGCTGGTTGTTGAGACTATCGAAATATCAAAATATCAAAATATCAGCCAAAACCGAACTGTCGGGTCGGAACCCCTGCAGGTGACAGGGAAGATCAAAGATCTAAAGATCTTCAATATCTCACATATTGGGGATATTGGGGGTATTTTCCAACAGTGATTTGAGTATTTAAAATAGGGAATGTCTCGAAAGATGTATCATAGTCCAACAGAGTAAACACATACATACCGTTTAGTCTCCGCCTCATCTCGATCTAGCAGATAGACTGGATAAGAGATACTCCCCATATTGGCCAAGACCTTAAAAAGTCTGGACAAACTGGAGAGCAGTTTCTGAAACGGAAGAAGATTCATTTTGGAATAGAGAGAAGTAGAAACAGAAATGTGTTTGATCTGTGTTAATCAAAGACTAGCACCATCTTCTTATATCTTGATGAAATTGTCTAAATCTCAATCTCCCTGGATGCCAGCACACAAAGAAAAGCCCATCCAGTGATCCCCATGCCAAGCATAACCATAAAGTATAGTAAACTTCCGCGGGCCATGATCCGAACGCAAAATTGACCTATCCAATACTCTTTTTTAGAACACAGTATGGAAGGTTTCCGGGGCTCTGCGTAGCGCCCTCTCAAACAAAGACAGCATCATGCATGGAAGCCCCTATTCGGCTTAGAACCGAGATTCTTCCAGGCTAGCGACATCCTGGCCGCTGCATCAAACCCAGAAATGAGCCAATGTCCAGACAGTATGAACCTTCCTGTGGAGGGGCTGTATCTATACGAGACACCTGTGGATAGTCAAACTAAGAATTGCGAAATACCAAAGTCTCCGACGTCGCACATCAGAAGCGGGAATGTACCCCCATACGACAGCTCAAAAGCCTAACGGCTTAATGGCCTTGGAGACACAATAAGCGGTGGAGGGGAAAACGGTGAGGTCCGATTCGGGGCGTTATCTTGGCCCTTTAAGGAGCTAAACGTTAATTTAGAGCTGGTCTGGAATGTGTGGGCTATGGTCTGGAGTACCCCAGATGTAATGAACAAAAGATATGCGTCAAATGCAATTCGGAATTATTTTACAAAGATCCAAAACGACACAACTCAAGACTTGTCCACCAAATTAGCAAACACATACCGGAAAATATCCCGGCTCTTATACAAATTCTCCACCCGCATGCGCTCGTTATCCAAGTGGGCGTTGTCACTCGCCTGTCCACAAGGCAAGTTAGCTGCCGGGGCCGAAAACTCCTTTTCCAGGAACCGGATGGTTGGGATAGACCCTCCCTCACGGATGAACATTGGTTTCACTTTGGCTGCACCAGGTGTTGCACCTGGTCCATTTCTCGTGGGGGTTGTGACAACCGGATCAGACCTGGCCCGGATTGGCAATTCGACTGACTCCTCAGTCGACGTCGGTGTGGCTTGTGTGAGGGTGGAGGACGTTGGCACAGTTGCGGCTGCTTGCATGGACCGTTTGCGCGCGGCTTCCTTGCCCGCTGATGAGGTCGTTGTCGATGTGATGACCCGCCCAACGTGCGAGGCCAGACTGTCAGAGGAGTCTTTGCGACGGAGTTCGGGGATTGGGCCCGCGCTGGGTTTGGGCTTGGTCGCTGGGCGAGTGTTTGTGGG
>PKQL01000054.1:0-79408 GCA_002916455.1 Penicillium sp. CF05 | reverse complement strand
TTTTGCTTCCTTGTTCTATCTACGCTGTGCAACGTATTGCTCCGGGCTGGGAAGAGAGAAGGTAATGGGATGAATTGTCATCGATATCCTCATAGGAGTATGGGAGTATGGGAGTATGGATCTATAAGCAGATCCCTGCAGCAAAATGGCTTTCTATAAATTTGCCAGAGAAGAAGAAAAAAAGAAACTTTTTGCTGATGATCTCACTTACCAGGATGTGCATGACGGGCGGGATTAAGCAGCGCCAAGGGCGTTATGGGCGATATTCGAGATTTCAATTTGGATCTTTTGATTTTGACTCGGTCGAGGTTCCCCGGCGGTTTGAACAGGGGGGGTTTTTTTTTGGTTCTTTTCTAGTTTTCTTAGAAGAGGATAAGAAAAGAAAGAAATATTCTGCACCCCGGAAATATTCGGGGTGCAGGACACTTATACCTGGGGAATTAGGGTAAGGAATGAGCCATTGGCCACACCGAATTACACACCGGGGCATTGGGGTGAAGCTGTTCAGGCTGCGGGGACAATGGTAGGGCCGAATGCAGCGTGCGGTGAACCGATTCGGATTTCTTTCGGAGGTATGATTTCTGTTACCTATGTTGTACATATGTAGTTGGCGTTAAAGGAATAGATAAGTTATGTAGGTTATATACTTATGTACTATATAAACCCTGAAGAGTTAATAGGAGCCCTGGAGATCATGTAAGATGTTAATAGTTCATAATCCAAGATTATAGTTCAATGTCACTGCTGTTCAAGTCCCTCAGGTACATGGTCCCTATTTAGATGTCTAGAAAATACACAAGTATATCTATGGGCATAATATATAGATATAGTAGTAATCATATATGGATATGCACGTTCTATCTATAGCTATCTATACCTACAAGGTACTTCGGTAGGGTTTTATAGTCAGAAGTTTAAAGCCCAAAGAAGATGAGGTAATCAATGGTCTGMAACTTACACGGTAGAACAGGGTCTGGGATATATATTTTTTTTTCTATTTTTTTATTTTTTGCAGAAAGAAAAGAAAGAAAAACAGAAGTACTGAAGCACCGAAGTACAACATATATTATACTGAGGGGGGTTACATTTTAATCCGTTCAACTTCGGACCATTCATAGCTCAGGGGATTGCCACGGTTGATCTGACACCATCATCTCTCGTAAGACCTTGGGAACGTGTCGGAGATCAACATGCCGGTATAGGCTCTACACAATACTTTCTTACATTTGTATAAATTTCTATTTCTATATTTTTCTATATATCTCCCATATTCTTTTATAATTTAGTTGAAATTCAAAGATCTCAATCCAAGACCTTTGGAACATTCAAGTTGGAATCTACTTGGGTATTTTCATACATAAAAAATCCCGTGCCACAAACGCGCTAAAGTCGATCGCAGAAAATCTTGAGGTGGGGAATCCCGGCCCTTCAACAAATCCTCTGGCCCCTCAACTCTCTCCTCTTCACCCATATCCCATTACTTCGACAAATCGACACACATCTTCACCTACATATCTCCAATCTGCCAAACCCGCAAAGTCTCAAAAAGCGATCGTCTTTTTGGGATCTTTGCTCAACGAGGTCGTCGCCGCAACCTCACCCCCTCATCCTGTATGGACTGTGGAAGTACTGGGACCGCTGCGGGGATCGACCCCAAAATTTTGGACAATTGGCAAACTGAGGGCGCTTTTTCTGTCGCCTCGTGGGAACATCTGGGTTACGACCAACCGCCCGAGTGGGACACCAGCCAGGAATCGAGTCAGTGCGATGCGGATATCGCGGATCTAGGCACCTTCCATGGTCCATTGCCTGGTGAATTCCGTCGTCTGGAGAACAGGTCCGGAAACTCCTCCCTAAACTCCTCCCTGACGTGGATCCACGAAGTGCGACGTTGATGTAGCTAACACTGGTTTTGTTGCAGAAAGCACAATGTAGCACCCGAGAACTTGAGCTACCCCGATGGCCTCGTCGAGGGCACTGGAAGCGGCACTCTCAGCCCCAAGACCATCCCATCTTCCGCCGACGAGAATTACCATTCCGACGAGGCTTGGCCGCACTTCCAACTGTACAACTCAGTGAACATGCCAATGGATGCATCTCTTCTCTACCCCTACGCGAAAGGACCAAGCCACTCGAATGGCGCTGTCATTGTCGATGATGTTGGGGAGATGCCTCACGGTGGCTTCTCGGATGCCCCGGCAGAGGGCATCATGTCGTTCCAGCAGATTCCACAGTCCTTCCCCATGATCCCCGAGGAGTGGACCGAAATTCAACATGGCATTCCCGCAGACCATATGCCTTTGCCGCAAGAGTCCATGCCACTCTCTGCGGATGCACAGGAGAACCCCAAGGATCACTCTCTGCGCGGGTTCCAGACTTCTATCAGATCGCTGGAATCGCGATGGCTCAATAGTCTGGAATCCCAACTGCCCACCCAACACATTACGCCGGTTTCTCAAACCGCTAGCCCGCGAAATGCCCAAATAGGACAGGAGTTCCAATTCAAATCTGAGAACTCTTCAGTGTCGGGTGATTTGTCGGGAATATACGAGTGCTCCTACTCCGCCACTAGCGACGATGCCCCGGCATTTGCAGACCGTCAGTTGGAAGACGATGATGTCCAATGGAAGACCTCACCGCATGAATCGACTTCACCGGAGGCGTCGCAGCCTGCATTCACCACTGCCTTCATGGTGAGTGAGACCCCCGAGTCTCTAGTCTCCACTGTTCCTTCAAGGTCGAGGGCTTCGTCGACTGCTGGTCAGCGTGCCGGTCGACCGGCACCACTTGCCATGCAGACTTCGGCTACAGTCAAGAAGCGCAAAGCCAGAAATCCTGCTTCAATGGATCAGGGAATCGCAAGGCCCTTGCAGATTGTTCAAGAGGATGGCCAAGGAGGCTCCATTGCGTCTGCGGACTTTGTCTCGCCCCCACGCGGTGCTCGTCGCAAGGGCCCATTGAGTATGGTTGGGCGGGCCAATGCAGGCCTGCGCCGAAAGAACAAGGACACTTGTGTCCAGTGTCGACTGAACAAGCGCAAGGTAAGGATTTCCACCTACATTCTATATTTTCATAAAGCTAACGTGTTTGCAGTGTGACGGAAGCGCCCCTTGCGATGCTTGCCGACCCACGCTTCACGAGCAACCATGTGCTCGTGCATGCTTCTCCAGTATTGTCGAGTTTGGAACCTGCAACTACATCTGTAAGCATCGATCAAACATCCCGATGGATTGTTCAAATTGACTGACCCTATCTAGCTCAACGAGCTGTCAACCATCCTACGTTGGATGGTTCCAACCGAGTCCGGATGGAGATTCCATCTGAATTTGACCTCGGTCAACTCTTGTCTTTGCTCGCTGAGCGCCAGGGCCGGTTCAACATCCGCGCTAGCCAGGCTTGGGGCTCTCTCTATGTCCTTGACCTGGGAGAGACCTACAAGTTCCTGAAGAACCTGAGCGAGTACAACGGCAACTCGAAGTCCAGTTTCCTGGAGTTCATCGACCGACGAATTGTCGACTCGAAGGACAAGTCTAAAAACTGGCTGTCCTGCGTTGCCGACTGCGACCCAATGAACCAAGCCTATGTAGGTGTCCACTGCCCCACATCCCAAGAGCGTCAAAAACTAACCAGTCTCAGACCCTTCTTTCCCGGTGGAACAACATGCCCAGTCGCGCGAAATACAGCTTCGTATCCCTTGACCCAACAGGCGAAGAACGAACAATGGATATCAACAAACCAGAGGACCAACGCGAGATCCTGCTCGCAGCGCAACTCTCCCGAATCTTCTGCCGCATGCTCGAAGTCGAGGGCTTCCGCAAGCTCGAGCGCGACTTCTACAACATAAAGTGGAAGCAGATCTCCCACGAGACGCACGTACGCTTCCTCGGCGAACTCGGCCACATCCTGCTAACGCTGCGGTGGCGCGTGAGCTGGTGGAAGCGGCTCGGCGACGGCGGCCAGAACCCCGATCCCACACAGCAGCACTACATCGATCGTGTCGAGCTACTCTGCCGCATCCTCTACGTCTACTACACATGCGTCATGGCGAAGCTGCCGTCCTGGTCGGCGGCTGATGTTCCCAAGGGCATCTGGTCGACGTATGCGGACTCAGAGAACGCCGTTTGGGATGATTTCCCTTCGGACTCCAGTGACGACGGCTTCAATGGTTGGATGGAGCGTGGCCAGGACCTGATTGAGCAGGCTGGTGTTCCGAGCCGCATCTCGAAATTCTGAGATCGGGATGGCAGACCTTGTCTGCGAATATGGTTTGGATATATGGCATTGGAGTTAGAATTATAGATACCCTTTTTTTCCCGTTCATTTCCCTTTCTTCCTGTTTTCGTTGTTTCTGTTGGATACATCATGACTTTTACATACTCCGCCTTATGATTTGATGATTTCGCGCTTGTTATATCTTCTTCGGTTGGTGTTTCCACAATTTGTACATAGAATTTTCGATATATACACAGCTTCTCATCTCCATCTCTACTTTATCCCATACTATTACTACCTACATACATAACTGCATGCCTAGATATAGATCACCCAAACCAAAAAGACAATAAAACTGGGTATCGATTTCATGCACTCATATAACGAGCTCTAGATGGACGAACTGCAAAGACCGAAACAAAAACAACATCTCAATTAAATTCCCCGCACTTCAAGTCGCCTTCTTAGGACCAGACTTCAAAGTCCCATCCTTACGAGCCGCATTTCGCTCCTTCTGCAGACGATCCTTCTTTCCACCAGCCAGCAGCTCAAGATGGCCTGCCTTTGTCGCCAAACTGTGTTCGGTCATTGAGACGAGGCCGGATGTGAGTTTCTAAAGAGCGGTGTTAGTGTTTTACTTGTGGTATTGTCTTTTATTTTATTTTCTGTTCTCTTGTTCTTGTCTCGCAGAACACATATTGCAGTCTGGAGCGAGAAAACCGGAATTAAATTGGTGCGTACCTTGGTCAATTTCTTCTGCTTGATCAGGCCTGCTTTCTTGGGCGCAACGGAGCGGACGCCCGGTCTTGTTGTCTTCGAGGGCCTGGTGAGGTGTATGTTAGTTTATTGTTACTTGCTGCTGCGTGCACGCTTGACTGTCGTCGATTGTGGGTTCGTGTATGTCTGAGTGGCACTTACTTCCTGCCTGGGCCGGTAGGAGTGGCCTTCTTCAATGATCCTTGCACCATGGTTGTGTTGATTGGGGTTGGAACGGAAGGAAGTGGTGGTAGACAGACGCTGGTGAAAGATGTAGACGGATTTTGTAAGGTAGCACTGCCAGCAGCACGAAGTGATTCTGGGCTTCTGTTTCTTTTTTCGGGGTGGGTTGCCGGAGGGAAAATTGCTTATCGGCTTATCTGGTCACGTGTATTGTGGGACTGGGGCATGTATTTTCCGCTCCGAAGTATATCTGATTGGAATAATATTGGAGATGAAGAAAGTGATGGAGGTGGAATAGGATGAAGGATGGAAAAAAAAAAAAAAAAGGGTGATGACAATTCGAGAACGACCGGAGTCGAACCGGAACAGTCAGGTAGTGGAAGATCCTAGGCACTTCCCTCGTGGTACACATGTGCATGTTACCACTAGGCCACCTGCTGTTGGGTCACTAGTACTTTGGTTTATCTTCCTTTTATCCCGCACTTTCCCAAGTTTTTCGCTTTGTTTTGAGCACTAAACGAACATAATTGTTATGGTACCTGTGCATATGTAATGAGGAGATGTGATGAGATTCATTTTGAACATTGGGATTCTTCTCTAGGTGTGAGATGCGTGGGCAATACATATGTTGATATTCCTACGATAGACGGTAGCAACCTCAGGCCAGCGTTACATATTTGCTCTGCCAACACTTTCATCATCGGTATATCATCAGGATGAACATGAAATTTAACGGATTTAAGTTGTCTTTCTATTATGTCGCATCACATATTGTGCCAGCTGATGGTTTCCAGCCATATAAGACAAGCCGAAAACGCAGCAAGACAGTAACGAGAATAAACAAGAGAAAGAAGTAAACAATTCTCATAGTACTCGGCCATTCATCAATTATATATTTGAACCCAATCTGTCCCTGGATTAGCTTTCCACCAGCATCGACCCATGACAGGGTTCCAACGTCAATACACCGACGTTCAAGATCCAGGTCCTTGGCTAGCATAACGCAGAGCGGACCTGGTTGGCAATCTAGTGCACCTTGAGCGCATACACGTCATTCCAACAATGCCTTTAAGACTGCCTGTCAATGAAAATGGTCGATGTGAAGGCTCGCTTCCATTAGCCGTGGAGGGCAAGGATATGTTAGAGATGTATGAAATGGAGCGTAATAGTCGAGGGTCAAGGTTCTTACCTTTGCCAATATACTAGAGAGTTCGAGTTTGTTAAAGGATGACTTGACAAGCCATAACCACGACACACTATAACAGTTCACTCACCAGCAATAGTAGCTGAGAAAGCCCCAGAGCACCGGGGTGCCAGATCCCCAGGATATCCCAACATGCTCTGGCTCGAGAAATCTAACAAGAACATTCACAATAAGGAAGGGACATCGTTAATCCGAGTGAATTTCCTGGATGATCATGCCAACTGCGGCAGCAGCCCATGGTGACAATGAGACACTGTGCAATAGAGAAGGTGGTCATGGTTGTCAACACCAATAGGATGGTGTATGCCAGGTTTCGCTGTCTTTGCCATTTGCAAGATGTTTAACCACAGAGAGAGAGAGGCACCATAGTCACATTCGATTTCGACAATGAGAAAGGACGCTTCGACTTCGTCGACGAATCCCAGAACTGGGATTTTTTTTCTAGGAAGACAGTAGGAAAGCATAGGAGCCGATACCCCAAAGGTAGGTAGGATGTCTTCAAGCTGTATTGCATTAATCAGCATGGGCTTTCTCGAGAAGAAAACCTTTGGGACGAGCATAACCTCCCAGTAGAGATCCACCGTCCACCGATGCAGGCTTGTCCATCCATCTCCATCAATCCAATACACCACCAAAGGCCGAGGGAATGCATCCGATTAGGTAGAGCATAGCGTTACGCTTTTGCATCTCGGAGCGCGCGTATCAGGTGCTGGGGAGGTAGACACTGCTAGGAATTGTCCAGTCCAGTCTATAGAGCGTTGAGAAGCAAGTAGCCAAGGCGCTATCATTTGATCTGCGATGAAGCCGAAGGAGTAAGATAGATATTGTTAGCGAAGAGGTGTTGGTGTTTTCACTTTTGGTGGAGCTTACAACATGATGGCACCTAGAGAAGTACAATACCCGAGAGGAAGACTTTGGCCTGATCTTGCGAGTCATGACTGTGGTGGGGAGGTGGAAGACCGTGTATGCAATGAAGGATACCAGCGATGTGATGCTGTCACCGCTGGATTAGTGCTTGAATAGTCTTACATTATGGAGTCATATATCATGTAACTACCTAGGTATATTGACTTCCAAGGTTATCCTGCAATGGAAGGACCAAACGTGACCCCGATAAGGTGCCTTCCCTTCTTGTCAACGGATCAAAACTCGTAGCCGATCCCAGTTCCTTCCTGCCTTCAGCCACTGGAAAATTATAAATACCCCTCCCCCCCGCCTCCAATTTCTCTCTCTTCTTCTTTCTTCCCCAAAACTCTCCGGGTCCACATTGCACATCGTGGTTCCCGAGTTCAGCTCGGATCTTTGCTGCGGTCCAGGTTTGTCTGAAACGGATAAGGACACCACGGTCCTGTCTAACGGCACGAAGCATGTCGCAGCCTGGTAGGACCACATTCCACCCTGAGACCTCTGTGGATACAGACTGTACTTTCCTGGTTCTCCATTGACCTTTAAGAGCTGGGCATAATTTTTGGCCCTTTTTCACAGAGACAGCTCTCTGTTGTCCAAAGAATCTTCTGAGGGCACTTTCTTCAAACTTCCTTTTCATGGTTCCACTTCCACTGCTATCTCGTTGTCTCGTTGTCTCGTCGTCTCGTGTCTCTTGTGGTCTCTTGCCCGTCACAGTAGAATTAAAGTTCACGGTTTATACCCAACCTCTCTTCTCTTCTCTTCCAGTATTAATTAGTTGGTATTCGACCTCGGAAGGTTTAGCGTATCAAGTAACCTAAACTCAACAATGCCACATCAAAGACATTAAAGATCTTTTCAGGAACTGCGTCATCGAGGTGCTAGGAGCTTCCGCATGTGGTACGTACCCGTCTTGCGAGACTTTAACCTGACCGAGAGCAGAAAATGTCTACAGCAATACTGGATTTATGGAAACTAGATGGAAATAGAAAACTCTCAACATCATCAAGCTGTGCTACTTGACTCGAGAGACGGGGTTCCCTATTCTGCTCGGATTATACTGTTCTTGTTTCGGTATAGTGTCGCTATTCAGTGGTGTTCACTCTTAAGCGGACCTTGCTCACATTGGCATTGAAGCGCAGCGGGCACTCGTCTTGAGAAAATAGAAGGATCTCAAAGGTCCTCTTGATTTGAGGTTTGAAATGCGATAGTTTGATAGATATTGTACATGATGCTGAAAAGAAAAAACAATTACTCTCGCAGCTTACCTCCGGTAAGCGCCTCGCCAAGCTTCTTAACACGCTCCTGAGAGACATCCCAGCGAGCAGCCTCGTTGGAGCGGGTCTTGTTGGCAAGATTGAAAACAGTCGGGGGGTTACCCAGGTTCCAGATGTTCTCGCCAGGCTGGTGGTCGTTGCGCCACGCCGGGTTCTCGCCCTCGGGGAATACCCGGTCAATTTCAGCATTGAGCTGCTCCTCAGTTGTAATGAAAGTGCGAGCATTCACATACAACGACTGGAGGTGTTCCTTCCGCTCAATCTCTTTCTGTGCCTGATTGGCTTCCAGGCGTGCCCGCGAGAGCGCAAGGCGTTCCTCGCGGTTGGGGTCGGGCAAAACTGGCTGTTTGTGGGGCATCATCGCCTCGATGGTCGATGGCCGAGTGAGGCGCTCGTCCTCACGCTCGGGTTGCTGAAGAATGCGGTCCCGCCGATTCTGATTCTCAAGACTGCGGCTGATAACCTTTGAATCTGCGGACCTTTTGCGCGAGTACAGGTCTCGCAGACCGTCCCGCAGGTTCTGTCTCCGTAGATCCGCCATCTTGTGCTTCCATTCCTGCTTCTCGGGGTTGCTGCTATTTGGGTTCACTACCCGTTCCGTCTTGGGGAGCTGTGTGACTGCATTGAGGTATTGTATCCGGGGTTTGTCCGCTCGGCGGGCCGGGAAGAGCTCGCGAGGCACGGGTAGAGTACCCCTGACATGAGGTTTGCGGGGGTTGGTGGGCTGGATAATTCTCGGCACATCGACGAAGTGAGGCGATTCTGGCCCGACTCGAAGGTTGGAGGAGGAAGCAAATCCACGGACCTGCACAGTGGCAGTCCGGCTATTGCGGAGGACAGACATGCGGCACAATTCAACCCTGGCACTCCGGGGAGTGCTAAAACTGGCAGGGGATTGTTGCAAAGTAAATAGTCGAATCAAAGGTCAACGACACGACCTTCAACTAAGCCGGGATGTAACCTGAGGTTGATTACCGTATAATAGGGAGGATACGCGGTCGAGTAAGTCGGAAGAAACAGAAGCGATTTTCCCTTGGCCCGTGCACGGCAATGTCTTGGCGCCAAAAAAAATAATTCCTTCGCCGCCTTTTTATTTTTCTTCTTCTTCTCTTTGCACTCTGCCACTCTCTGTGTTTGGTCTTGCCTTCGATTTTTTTTTTCGTCAGGCACTTACTTCTCCTTTCATATTTCAACCCACAACCGCTATCATGGGTACGGGAAAGAAGGAGGCCGCTCGTAAAGTGCGGCAGGGGAAGCCCAACGATGGCATGGGAAATGTCAAGACCAAAGGTGAAAATTTTTACCGGTATGTACAGCCCCAGCCAAAATGCCTATTATTGTCCAATAACCAATACTAATTTGTCTTCCAGTGATGCCAAGAAGATCAAGACCTTGAACATGTTCAAGGATGGCACACCGCGCCGCAACGCACAGGGTGACATCACAGTCGCCGCGAGTTATCAATCTCGAGATCTGCCCACAGCCCGCATCGAGCCAAACCGTAAATGGTTTGCTAACTCCCGCGTCATTTCCCAAGAGGCTCTGAGCTCGTTCCGTGATGCTGTTGCGGAGCGTGCTGCCGACCCGTATCAGGTTCTTCTCAAGACCAACAAGCTCCCCATGAGCTTGATTCGGGACAATGATAAGGTCAACGGCCTGAAGCAACACCAAGCTAAGATGGCCATTGAGACTGCTCCCTTCAATGATACCTTCGGCCCCAAGGCTCAGCGCAAGCGCGTCAAGCTTGGTGTGTCGTCTCTCGAAGACCTCGCTGGCGAGACAGCCAAGATGCAGGACACCTACATTGAGAAGCATGATGAGGGAACTCATGCTGATGGAAGTGCGATTGTTCGTGGTGATGACACTGCCGAGGCCGAAGACCTGGGTCTACTTACCACATCTCGTGAATCTGTCTTTTCCAAGGGACAGAGTAAGCGTATTTGGAACGAACTTTACAAGGTCATCGATTCTTCTGATGTCATCATCCATGTCCTGGATTCCCGTGATCCTGAAGGTACCCGTTGCAGAAGTGTTGAGAAGTACATTCGCGAGGAGGCACCACATAAACACTTGATCTTTGTTCTGAACAAGTGTGATCTCGTCCCCACTGGCGTTGCTGTAAGTTCCACTATTTCCCCTTCTATATCTCTTTTTATCACACTGTTCTTGCTTTTCTTCCTGTCTTGTGTTTTCCTGTTATCCCCCCGTTCCATCGCTAAGTCAAGGCCTCTTCCTGCGACTTCGGTCGTGCACAACTTCGGTCGTGCTTGTTTCAATGGAATTCCGTCTGTTACAGCTTTGGTATATTAACACTGGCCCGCACCGAATTTCGTTATGAACCTAGGTTGACTTGCTTTCGTCTTGAAAGCCTGTCGCAAAGGGCCAGCTGTGTTTTGTTTTTGAGTAGAAGTCTGTTTCTGCCTATTTGGTGGCTTTGTAGCAGACTTCTTAGTAACATCCCACACATTCTGCCTTTACACAATGTTTCATTCATTGCTGGTGACTGATTGCTAACTTTGCATCTTTGACTAGGCCGCTTGGGTTCGTCATCTTTCTAAGGACTACCCTTGTCTTGCTTTCCATGCCAATATCAACAACTCTTTCGGTAAGGGTTCTTTGATTTCGTTGCTTCGTCAGTTCTCGTCCCTTCACTCCGACCGCAAGCAGGTGTCTGTCGGTTTGATTGGCTACCCCAACTCGGGCAAGTCTTCTATCATCAACACTCTCCGAAGCAAAAAGGTGTGCACAGTTGCTCCTATTCCGGGTGAAACCAAGGTCTGGCAGTACATCACTCTGATGAAGAGAATCTATCTCATCGATTGTCCTGGTGTGGTCCCGCCCAACGCCAATGATACTGAGGAGGACATCCTTCTCCGTGGTGTCTGCAGAGTGGAGAATGTTCACAACCCAGAGCAATACATTCCGGCAGTCCTTCGCCGTGTCCTGCCCCGTCACCTTGAGCGCACCTACGGTATCAAGCACCAGGAGAACTACCTCGACTGGCTCGCGCTCCTTGCTCGCCAGGGAGGTCGTCTTCTCAAGGGAGGTGAGGCCGATCTGGACGGTGTCGCCAAGATGGTGATCAACGATTTCCTTCGTGGAAAGATCCCTTGGTACACACCCCCACCCAAGGGTGCCGGAAAGGGTGACAAGGGCGAGAAGGATGAGGAGACTGTCGAGGGTGTCGAGGGCCGTGAAGGCCGACTCGGCGAGATGCCCCGCAAGCGCAAGTTGGATGAAAACAACGAGCCCGCTGCTAAGGACGCCGAGGCCGAGTCTGAGTCTGCTCAGGACGAGGCCCTCGACCCCGAGGACAGCGATAATGACTCGATCGCCAACTTGGAAGTCAGCGACGTGGAGAGTGGCGAGGAGGAGTGATTGATCCATTAGAGTTCTCTACGGCACTCGAGTGTCATCCCCATTCCGCCCTACGAAAAACAGACAGTACCGCCGTGAGATCGGTTGTGCTAGCTCTTGAAACAACAGAGCTTCTCGCCGAGTCATAACTCATGTCCGCATGAGCGAACTTGGCTCTCCACAAGGCATCCGGCATATGCTTCTATCGCACAGAAGTCTGAAGACTGCCTTGCGACATATCGCCCAGGCCTGAAGAGTGCCTGTCATCCAAAAGCCGCGTGATTAATCGTGAGCATTCCAGTACTTAATTTGTACAACCCCAGGAGTTTTGGTGTTTTTCAGTCACTAGCTCCAACTCAGATACCCGATTCGATGAGGAATCAAAATGAATGAAAATAATTCCCACATAAACCCTTTCCCATTAGACTAGCTGTAATTGGTATCTTCATACGGAGACATGTTGCTCTATACTTAGGTGGTATCTAGTTTTCCAATCTTGTTGCGGCAGAGACACCCCTGGACAGGAGGCGGCTCAGATGAGTCTTGGTTGTAGTTCTCCACTCTTCAACCATGGATTGAATCTAGGTACACAAATGTGGCAGAAAATAGCGACATATTGGTCAAATCCAACTTAACTGAGCATTTCTATCAGCATCGTACTCACTTCCACGTCATTTTTTTTCAATTGATCCTTCCAAGACGCTGGACGGTCTAAAATGGGTCGAAGACCATGGTAGTTCCGATGACGGGTCGGCACCATTCTCAAAAGATCAAGCACATTAAGCTCACTACCTCGATCCCGAATGGACGGATCAGCTCCAGCACGCAGGAGGATATCCACAACCTCAAAGTTGAAGCGAAGACTGGCAATCCACACTGGTGTGGCTCCAATTCGGCCACCCGGAGCATTGACATCGATGTCTGGTTCGGAAGCAAGAATAGACTTGACGACTGGAATCATACCAAACGAGGCAGCGTAGTATAGAGGATGCGTGCCGTCAATGGCCACAGCATCGTTCGTGTTTGAACCAGCCGTTGTCCGCAACAACATCTGCATCCACGTGCCGTAATTCCCCCTGCCGGGTAAAGACCTCGTGGCAAAGAATTTATGGATCATGTCTTGCTTTGGATCCCCAAAGCCGTAGGCAGCACCATGTTGCGGCCAGAATTTTGCAGCGTAAGTCATGAAAGGATGATCCTCTCGTACTAGAGGTAGATTTTCGGGACATGTCAGGTATCCCCGTGCAAAATTGTCCACAGGTACGTGAGACAACTGTGCATGGCTTTCTGGTCTGCAGTTGCAGGATCCAGGGCAAAATATCGGACTCGAGATGAGCGAATCTAATCAGACGTTAGAAAATCTTTGACAGACGCAGGCGCAAGATTGACATAGCCGTCTTGGTCCTCAGTGATGAGCCCTTGACAAATTTCAAGGAGAATATGCGGTGGGACAAGCATCATATCCTCATCGAGTGTCTTGCTTGTCTCATTCGTGACCACGATTTCGTTGGGACTCCTCAGAGTAAGAGGCTGTTTGGTGAAGCTGAGCCAAAAGAGGGCCTCATGAGCAACCTTCCAATCATCAGGGGCAATCCTTTCCAACATATTTGCACATGTCTCGCGTAAGGTCCCTGGGAGGTTACGTAAGGCCTGTCGCATCGCCCTTGCAGATCGCTGCGTGCTTAGATTGTCCAGTGAGAGCTGGACCCAGCGGAATCTGCGAAGAAATAATTAGACCACAGAAAGCATAGTAAGATAGACGCTATATTGACGAGCCATCAGCATTTCGAAGAAGAGTGTATCCACTCTCCGCTTGGAAATCTGGCGCCAAATTTCTCAACGTAGTATCAGTCTCAAGTCGGTATTTGATAAAGGTATCAATGTCCCTTCGCGACTTTCCGCTTATGTTCAAGGCAGATGCATTGTGGTGCTTGATGGAACTCATGGTACTTGTAGCGGTAATAAGCACGTGGATGTTTGTGGACAGATTGGCAAGCCTGACAAGGGATGCTTCGAGGAATTGCATGTCATGGCTTTCGTTGACTGCATCAACCATGAGGACAACCTTTGTCTTTTCGGAAGCAGACTTGAGGATGGCAGCTTCGAGAACAGATTCCATTTTCATCTCATCCTCACGTTTCTTCCTTGGCCATGGGCCGAAGTCTGAGCTCGAGCTCCATCTCGAATCGCTCTTTGCCGTACTGTTCATTTCGCAACGTCGCCATCTTGTACGTTCCAGGGGGAAAATCTGTCTCGAAGACTGGCTCTCCGGCCCCTCGCATGTTAGCGAGCACGCTTTGCCGAAAGTGCCATCTCAGAAGGTCGTCCGCGACATGATTTGGGTCGTTTGGCTGCCGGCAGACCGGATCAAGGACCCTTCTGTCGATCTGCCACTGGTCCGGTACAAACGTGACGATTTTATATCCGTCCTATCCTGTGTTAATAAATCTGCGACGGGGATCTGGTCCTTGGAATACGTACGTCCGGGTTGACAGAGAACATATACTGGTCGAAGCAAATGTGGAGTGCCGCGTTCATAAGCAAACCGTTTTGAACGGTGTTGATTTTCGAAGTTCGAGGTGTGTCATCCGTGTTCGTTATGTAACGCCCGTAGCCATGCTCGATCCATAGACTCTCCTTTTCCAATGGGAACACATGTGCAGCCTGGAATCCGGCCCACCAATCAACCCCCGCTAGTTCATTGATTATGCCAGAAATAACACATTTCCTATCCCTTTGGCGGACATCCTTTCGAAACGACTCTTCGCGACCAGACACAGAATGACTGCCCATTCGAGGAAACCATGGTTCTTCAGTTACTGCGATAGTTCCTAGTTGGCATGTGAGCATAAACATCCCTATACTGAATGAAGTCCTACTATTACCATCACTGAAAATGTCATAGTGACCAGACATAACGGGGTTGTTCGACGGCGTCATATCTCGGCCGGACTCTCTATGCCTTATCGTGAACGTTGTCGTGAAACGCTCCGTCCCGACAAAGAGCACACTCCCGAGAATCCAGATCAGATTCGATTCAGTTACAGAGCCAGCTTGATAGAGACCTCCTAGGAGTTGTCCATTGGACGCGTCGTAAAAGTGGACATTGCGGAATGAGCTCCGGCCTGATTGCATGGGTGAGAGAAGTCGATGGAAAGGCTTATCGGATGCGGAACGTAGGGCCTCGTATCAATTGACGAATCCATGGAAAAACAGAAGAGATCGATGAATTCCAGTCATGAAGAGAGTACAAAAGAGAACAGAAGAGAGTGGTGGGTAGTCTGAGAGAAACGGTGTCCATGAAAGAGTAGTTATGGGAGATATTGACCAAATTGTCGCCATCCTCCGCCGTAATCTCACCGCCTTGGCCATCGTCATCGGTGGCAGCTCCCGAGGTCGCATTCTCATTCCCTCACATCCATGCCAGAATGCCCGTCGATATGTCTATGGTCCCCTATAATGGGGGCAACCGTGATGTTGTTTTGTAAGTGGTCTTCAACACGGTACTACTAGTTATCTAATTTCGACAGGCGGCACAATGACTCTGTGGTTGTCTTTGACCATGATTCTCAGCAGCTCGTTCTCCGCAATACGTCAGATGAAGACATCGACAATATGGAGCTGGCTGACTGCCCATTCTGCCATCGCTCAATGCGCGATAATGGTAGAGAACGACATTGTGGAGATACTGAACCCGAAGGCGAATTCATTAACCCAAACTACTTTCACATGCTCAACAATAGCCTCCCCAGTTCCGCAACATCCTCAACTCCGCCTTCTCCACACCATCGCCTTGTTCAGCCCGCACTTCCTCATGGCCCTAACAATAACAAGCCCGGCCAACATACCTCGTCGCCACAGCCGTCCGCGCAGGGAATTTCCTCTGCCGCATTCAGTCCAGATTACTTCAAGAGGTTCTTTGTGGAGGAACGAGTGTTAGGCAAAGGTGGAAAAGGGGTTGTGCTACTAGTGAAGCACGTCCTGGATAGTGTGTCCCTTGGCCATTATGCCTGCAAGCGAGTCCCTGTTGGCGACGATCATGAGTGGCTGGAAAAGGTTCTGGGCGAAGTGCAGCTGCTACAGCATCTCTCGCACCAGAATCTTGTTTCGTATCGTCATGTTTGGTTGGAAAATGCAAAGATAAGTACCTTCGGCCCGAGTGTGCCTTGCGCATTTATCCTACAGCAATACTGCAATGCCGGTGATTTGCATGATTACATCTGTGGCTCTGTGCAAACCTCCACCACTGCGCAGCAATTGAAGGATCGCCTTCGCCGCAAATCCAAAGGCGAACCGGAGCCTCGAACAAAACTAGGAGGAGCTCGCACGCTTCAGCTAGATCAAATCTATTCTTTCTTCCGTGATATCACCTCTGGACTCCGTTATCTCCACGCCAACGGATACATCCATCGTGACCTGAAACCACACAACTGCCTGCTCCACGAGACCAATGATGGCATTAGAGTTTTGGTCAGCGATTTCGGTGAGGTACAGTCTCAAAATGCAATGCGCAAGTCGACTGGTGCAACCGGTACTCTTTCATATTGTGCACCCGAAGTTCTTCGCCAAGAATATCCTGACGGACCATTTGGCAATTTTACGTTCAAGTCTGATATTTTCTCCCTCGGAATGATCCTTTACTTCTTATGTTTTGCAGCTCTCCCATACACGAATGCCGACATCATAAACGAAGAAAAGGAGGACTTGGATCAGCTCCGTGCAGAGATCACGAGCTGGGCTGGATTTGATCACGCACGAGCTATCCGCTCCGACCTCCCTGAAAAGCTGTATAAGTTCCTAGAGCGCTTGCTCTCGGTTGATCCCGACCGACGGCCCTCAGCTGATGACGTTTTAAATGGCATTCAAGTCGGTGCCAACTCCAATGAAAAGTTCCGCTTCAGGAAAACCAGCACGGGAAAGTCTGACCTGCCTGGGGCTCGAATCCGCCCATTGGATAGCCAGCAGCCATCAGTAGAGCGAGCACTCTCTCCCACCAAAAATCTGCGCCGGAATCCAACATCTTTCCGGCGCGACTCGAAGTCTGACTCTAGTCATTTTCGAAGTAATATGGCGCCTGTGTCTGATACCAATCCAGGGGAGGGTCCTTCTGTCGTCCCAGATCAAGACATGATCATCCGGCACCGCTACTCTACTCCATCACCGTCATCCCCAGCCCGACCTTCTCACGAATCATCACCGCTTCTCGATCCGCAGCCCCAGCCTCAACCAATCCGCCATCATCATCTTCTCCCACCCCCACCGAGCCGTTTCCCTCTCCTTAATTACCTAGCATCTTTGAACCCATTCCCATCCTCGTCTGTCTTAGAGCTCACTCTCTTCCTCGTCAAGGTCATATCCCTTCTTCATCCATGTTCGCCGCTAGCCGTCAACCCCTGGATCCTTTACCCTCTCCTCCTCTCTGCAGCATTTACTTTAAGAGCGCACAGCATTCAGACCCAGGTCCTCGCCGTCCTTTTGCACCTGCTGGTCGTCGGTCTCAGTTTCCGTCTAGGTGCCCTATGTATCAGGCGCGGAGACTCAGAGATGAACTTTTGAATACTCTAATTTTAGTATGCCTTGCATCTATTTCCCGGGCCTTTTGATGTACATTTACATGACACTATTACGATGATGCCCCTGTTATTTTTCAACGAGTTGATGAAATATTCCATTGCATGCATGGAGGCAAGCAGCTACCCTCCGTAGTACAAGTGTTGGATTTTACATAGCAAATTTTAGAAACAAATATGCAGTGCGTTTATTTAACATTCACCTAGGTAGGTAGATTACAAGTAGTCAGCCAGCTTTGCTTCCCTATCTCTGAGATACTTCGATACTTTAGCTAACGATACGTCCAAGGGTCAAGAGCTCCAGGAACATCCGTAAATATCCCGCTCATCTCATTGCTCGGATCCAACCGAGGCAATTCAAGACCGGAGTTCTGGAGATATTGGTCCAACAAGATCTGAGAGAGAGAACGATAGTCGGATACTATTCATAGTCAGTTCAGTCTCCATGAAAGGACGTACCCAGTCGAGTGTCTCAGATCCGTCAATAATTCCGACATTGTCTCCATGTAGGGTAGCTCCGGGCTCACTAGAGGAATATCAGTAAAAGCAACCTCGTCACACGAGAAGGCAGCCAGACGCCCAGCCCCCTTACGAGTTATCAAGTCCAGCGCCAGCGACGCAACTCGAGATTCCGGCGAAAGGTGGCTAATAGCAGCCCAAATCTGTTGGGATGTTTTCAGTGCCCCGATCTCCCTCGAAACAAAGCCATGGTCTGCTCGCTCGTCTACAAACGCTGTCGTATGAGATTCGAGACGTACATATAGATCAAGACAGATGACCATTGCAGCTAAGAGGAAATCGTGAATCGTTAGTGAGGAGAGCATCCACTGGTCTTCTTGTAGACGGCCACCGGGTTGAAATGCTTGGTGCATGTCTGCTTGGCGAGCGAGGATTTCAAGAGCTGCTTCCACGCAGAAGCGTCGTGAAGCCTCGAATTTGGCGTCCTGGGGCTCGTAGCGGATATACCGTCGGTGCAGAACAACCAGTCCTTTCAGGTACAGGGGTTCGATTTTACATCGGTTCAGGATTATCTCGGATGAGTCTACGAGACTGGTTGGTGTCTCTTCGTTTTAGGGAGTCAGGATCTAGACTGTAAGCCCCTCACATCTCGGCATCCAGGGCAAGGGTTCTGCTGTAAGATGGTGGCGCAAGCGAAATTGTATGTGCAACGATCTTTTTGAAGATGCTCATCACACCAGCCTTGGAGATACGAAATCAAGAGAGGGACTACGTAACAAGCCATCAAGGCAGGTGACAGATGGGAAGGAAAAGCCGAGAGACAAGTGCATTCACTCCAGGTTAAGCTATATACAGGTGTAATGTCGAGAGGAATAAATAAACCACACCTCCATCTATCAATCCTACAGGCAGTCAATACTCCCGTAGTTGCTCTGAACCCCCCGGAGGAGAAGCCCGAGTAACATACGATTTTTCTCCTGTTCTGATAGAATTGAGGAGTGCAGCCAGAGAAGCTCTCTTTCGATCTTGGACTTCAGTTGGTGAGTGATACCACGGTTTCCCGTCTCACAAGGAGACAGGGGTATGCACCTTGTACTTCCTTGAGGGTAAACCCAGAAGGAATTGGAAGCCCGTTGGTCAGAGGAAGAAAGGAGAGAGAAGAAGAAGAAGAAGAAGAAGAAGAAGAAGAAGAAGAGAGGGAGGGGGTTTTGATGGGGACTAGGGTGACTAGACAAACAAAACAAACAGTCGACATTGGCCAGTTGATACCCAAACAGTAAAGATCAAGAAAGATTGAGATTTTTGTAACACTAAACAAATCTAAATCTTAATCAGGAAGAGACGGGTATGCGACAGAGAAAGAGAGAAGGGAACGCCTTCTCGACATCCTATCATACGGGATTACCTCTCATTCGTGAAGCCTTGAACTTGCTCACCCGTTTAGGCTCATCTTCCTCAGGAGGGAGAATATCCTGTTCCTCGTCGTCTTTAGGTGCGCCATTCATGCGTTTTTGCATGTTGAAGAACTCCGACGCAATCTGCTTCTGGTGAAGCTCCTCGTCGTAGTGATCCAATTCAGGGGCAACTGCGGCCCCTGCTTTGAGCTGCCGCTCAAAGACCTTATCGGCTAAAGTTCGGTCATGTGGGAATTGAGGCGGAGCAGGTTTCTCGATAATATCGGAGATTGGCGCGGAGAAGGGCTTTGGCTCTTTGGGTGTCGCGGGGAAGAGGACAGGTGGTACCGCAGATGGAGTTGTATTAGCCTGTTTGCGAAGGCGAGATTCGGTGACTTCTGAGGGATTTGCGATTGTAGCCCCAGTAGTAACATGTTCACTGCCGTTACTACCTGGAGCAGCGGCCCGCGCACTTTTGAATCGCGACAACTTCTTGGGAACAGCTGGCGTACTTGGGCTGGGCTCCGGGGCACGGCTGGTCCGTTCAACAATGGAATCAGCGAGCACCTGAGGTTCGTCCTGTGGAGCAGGAACCTTGTCGTCGGTGGCCGGGGGTGCGGGAGCTGGTGCGATATCAAGATCATCGGCGAATGCAACCCGTTTCTTAGGCTTCTTCTCTTTGGTAGAAGTTTCAACCTCGGCAGGTGTCACGATCTCTTGCTGCATTTCCTCGGGGAACGTCTCGGTATCCTTGCCCATGTTCATGAGGCCTCGAGCATTGAGCTTTGCCTCCAGTTCCATCATCTGTTGGTGGTATTCCGCCGGAAGGCGGTTGTGAGAGCGGCCGTGTTCGTCTTCGTTATCTTCCTCGTCGTAGTCGTAATCGTAGTCCTCGTCAAAGGAAATCTCACTTCCGGACTCATCCATTTCCAACTCTGCCACAATAGCCCCCACCTCGTTGATCCCATAATCGAGCATTTCACGGCGAAGCCTTGCTTCTTCTGCAGATTCATTCACATCCGTGACAGGCGGCTGCATGCGATCTTCGGCAGTCACCACAGACTGAGGTTGAGAGAATTTCAGGGATGGGCCATTTGGCTCTGTAGTTGCATTTTCACCGCTCGGGGAACCATTCTGCTGGTCTCCAGTCTTTGAACTGACCGTCTCATCAGCTGTAGCATCGGCGGGTGTCGCAGCAGTCTTCTCCGGCGCACTTGTCTCCGGAATATCCTTGACACCAGCCTTCTTCAGCACGTCCAGCAATTCCGAAGCCTCATTCCCAGGTGTATTGATCTTGCTCGAGACAACGTTTCCATTCTCATCGAGCTCTTCCATAATTTCCTGCATCGGGAAATCCGCACCATCCTGCAGCGGTGGCTGATCACTCAAGACCAAAGCGTCCAGCTCATTTTGGGCCTTCGAGAGCCTCTTCTCCATAGTCGCAACATTCTGCTGCACGTAGTCGATGCGTCGTCCGAGAAGATCAACCACTTGCCCGCGAGACCGCGTCACACCTTGCGAACCAAGTATCACCTGCATTTCCTTCTGATCCACCAGCGTGCCTCCAAATTCCAGGGCCACGGCGAGGAAGTCATCTGTGCTGGCGTCATCTTCTAGATTACAGATCTCCTCACGGAGTCCATCGTATTCTGCTTCCCAGGTTCGCCAGTGGTAAAGCGATTTCTGAAGTTGGAGGATATTATCTTCGAGCGCGAGGCGCTGTTCCTCGAGAGCGTCGAGGTTGGGGTTCGGTATTCCCATAACTGTAATAATTGAAAGCTCAGTGGCAGCTTAACACTGACAATGTCAATTTAATGAAACGGAGCAAAGAGAGGAGTTGCCGGAGGCAAAGAAAAAAAAAAGTCGCAAAAAGGTGACGACGGTGTGGTCCGTGCGCATGGATTGCTTATCGGCCTCAACCCAGTCTTGAGGTCCATCTCTTCCACGTCACTTTACTCTCACCATGGCCTCCAATGCGGCTGCTCGCCGCGATGAAGACGGTAGGATCTTGTTTGGCTTTGTTGTGATGCATAATGCTAACCACATCTTTTCACAGAGGTTTGCCCTGTCTGCAAATCGTCGCGATACCTCAACCCCGACATGCGCTTTCTCATTAACCCCGAATGCTACCACAAGATGTGCGAGTCGTGCGTGGACCGCATTTTTTCATCCGGTCCCGCAAACTGCCCTGTAGCTGGGTGTCGCAAAACGCTGCGTAAAAATCGGTTCCGCAAGCAGACATTCGAAGATATCGGGGTGGAGAGAGAAGTAGATATCCGGCGGCGAGTGATGCACATGTATGTCTCTTTCCAAACACCCCGAAAGCAACCTACAATATGCGAGGACTAACAGTTTATCCCGATCAGCCTGAACCGCCGTGAAGAAGAATTTGACTCAAAACGTGCATATGACGACTTCCTCGAACAAAGAGAGGACATAATCGCGAACCTAGTAAGCCGCATCGACGTGGCCAAAACCGAAGCTCAGCTCCAAAAATACGCAGCAGAGAACATGCAATCCATCCGCGCAAACCAAGCTCTAGAAGCTGAGGAAGCCTCCTCATTCCAAGCCCGCCTGACCCTCGAACAAGAAGAAGCCCGCCTGCGCCGCCAAGCAGTACGCCAGGAATACGAGATTGAGCGGCGCGAGATCCAAGCCGGACGCGAGGATTTCCTCACAAAACTCGCCTCCGGCTCATCGACAGATGCCGCGGCCATCGCGCGCGAAGGACACAAGGTGCTGCTCAAAAAGTCGTCTGCGCGCCGCAGCGAGGAAGAACGCATTCGACAGAAACAGGCTGCGCTGCGGTTGGACAACAAGCGTGTTTCGAATCTTTCTACCGTGGAGCAAGCTGGTGCGGCAGATACGGGGCTTGTTAAAGGTCTGCGCAAGATCAAGACCCCCGAGCCGGAGAAACCCTACGATCCGTTCATGGGCTATGTGCCCGAGAAGCGCGATTACTATTCTCTCCAGTCGTATTATCCGTCGCAGTATCTTGATCCTATTCGCAATGATGCGCGCATGCTGGCTGGTGGTTATGATTTGCGTGAATACTACTCGCGCACCCTACTTGAGGCTTTTGCCGGTTTGAGCTGCTTCGTTGGGGAGGAAATCTCTCAGCGAGATGCTGCTAATACTTCGAAGTCGACGGCTACAGAGGGTGCTTCTATGGCTGTGGAGGGTGCAGAGAACACCGCCTGAATGCTGCTTTGACTTGGTTTGCAATGGCTATGGGGGCTTGCATGGTATTTGGGTTGTTTTATGAGCTATTGAGCATAGCGACGGCGTTTTTTTCCTATTCGCTTGGGGCTTGGGGTACCCCAGCCGTTACATATGGTATTATCATCATCTAAAGAATGAACAAATATATTGAGACTGAGACAGATAGCACAAAACAAGTAAACAGGCTGAAGGAGAGCTACGCAAGATTGCACAAGAGATGGAATACATTATTTCCAAGACCGCGATATGGCCGCAATGACATTCGTGTATCAAGGACTACCTAACCAACAATCGATTACCCAAATCAATGAATTAAACATACAGATGGAACCATACTCCACGAAACAGCGCCAAAGTCGCAGCAAAGTAACCAGAATGTTATCAACACACGCAATGGGACGCAATAAACATTAGCTCAGTGACCGTCCAGAGAATGGTGGCCAGTCATCTCAGCAGTGCTCTCGATGCCCTCCCAAGGCAAGTCCTCCTCGTCATCCAGGTCAGTCTGGCTCTGACGAGAAGACTTATCGGTAGTACCAGTGACATCAGGTGCGAGGGACGCGCCAACATCGATTCCAATTGACTCGAGAGTCGCCTCCATCTCGTGCTCAGTCATCTCACGGCCATCTTGCTTTTGGCCCTCCAAAACATCGTAAAGAGCGTAGATTTGGTCGGACTTCATGTCGATGTCCTTGAAGGCGTTGTCAATCTTTTCTTGCAGGGCCTTGCGCGGACGCTTGCCGAGCGATGCGTCAAGCTTGTTGTAGGCGCTTTGGTATGTGGCCAGTTGCATCTTCAGGTGAGAGAGTTCGTCCTCCAGGCCCTTGAGAACAGTAGCAAGAGCGACGGCGGGGGGTTGCGAGGGACGCATGGTTGGTTCTTCATTCCAGACGGATGGCTTGGGCATACGCTCTGACACAGGAATTGGTTTGGCGACCTTCACGGACTCGTGGTTGCAGGTGCCATCAGTGGAGTGACCATTGCAAACTGTGCAATTCTGGCCATTGTGGCGAGCAATGCTATCCAATGCTTTTTGGGTGGCTTGTGGCAACTTGGATGGATCAGCCGCCGCCAAGTCGACGTGGTGGAGGGTGATATCAGGTAGGATGAAAGCGGATGTCATGTCAGCGGCATTTCGCTGCTTCTTGCGCTGGGATGTTGCTGGCAACGAATTTTCTGAATGGCGTCGAGGACGCTCTGCAATTGGGACTGTGAGACTACTGTTTCCCTCAATGTTTGCCTTTGAGGCAGTGGTATCATCACCAGTAGCCGAGGCTGGGCGAGGGATTTCTGCTTTGGATTCGCGAAGAGAAGACTTGCGAGGGGCAGGAGTTTTCAAAATGCTCTGTCTGGTCGAGTTGACGGTCTCTGTGGGATTAGATTCCTTAGGGGCACTCGAGCGACGTTGCTTGCGCATCATTCTTTCCTCTTCCAATGTCTTGCGCAGACGAGAGATCTCATGTTCATCAATAACGCTCAACAAGGTAACGTCGGTTTCAGATGAAGCCTTGGTCTGCTCGGACACCTCCGGCCCAGTCACATCTTCAACTACCACTCGCTTCACGCGCTGCTTGCTCGTGTTGGGTTGTTTCCGGGAGCTCTTGGATTCGGAAGAGCGAGACACAGCTGGCTTCGATGGCCTAGAGGTGGATGTACGTCTCGACGATGGCATCTCAATAGAGAAGAGAGCCTCATCAGCACGTTCCTTTTCAAGACGAGAAATCTCCTTATCCACTTGAGTAGACACCTTGGAGCGGGAGTCATCATGGCGTCTGGTTCTCGTGGTGGAGCGGTTGCTTTTCGATGTAATGTCTCTGGTGCTCCGACTAGCGTCTCCACTGCGCTCAGTGTAGAGCTGGCTGTCATCGACATCATCAGACACGGCTGAATTAGTTTCGGATTCAACGGTGTCCTGTTCGCGAGCCTTGCGGCCCGAAGAACGGCTGAGCTGAGACTTGAGTTCCGCATTTTCCCGTCGCAATTCCTCGTTCTCGGCCTTCAGCTCTCGAGTTTCGAGATAAGCGGCTCCAAGTTGTGAGATAGCCGACTCTCTGTCATGGTTCAAGCGCTTTATGGCAGACTCTTGGACCTGGGCCTTTCTATCGGCAATGTCCAACTGGTTTTGTAAGGCGAGATTGGCTGCGTCTAACTTCTGGATCTCATTTTCCAGGCGCTTAGACCCCTTCTTGTGCGCATTATCCTCCGATTCCGGCTTAGCCGATGACTGGCGGGACCTGTTCGCCTTCAAAGATGAGTTCTCCTGACGATAACTGTCCATTTTGCGCTCTGCCTCGGACTTGAACATCTCCAATTCTGCCACTTTATCCTGGAGTAGCCTCAGATGAACAAACAGGGCTTTCTCATCTTCGGGGACGGGCACTGCATCCAGCGGCATGTGCTCATGGGGGAGAGACACGTCTGTATGATCATGAAGTGGAGAAACGAATCGGGTAGAGCGCATCTTGCCCTGTCGGGAGTAAACAGGTGTGCCATCTTCGTACACACCGGAGACAAGTTCGGAGATGTTAGGGAGGTCGGGAAGAAGAAAGGATTGATGGGTCATGGTATCACCAATCGTGTTAGTGTTGGTGTTGGTGTTGGCCGCATTGGCACTGCTTTTGCGGGGAGTTCCTGCGTTCGAAGCCGATTTGCGGAGTTCCTTCGCGTAGGCGTCCCGCGAAGCTCGCTCAATTGCGTCTGCAATCTCCTGTGAGGTGTTTGCGTTTCCAAAACGCGTCGAACGCGTTTTCGTAGCTATAGGAGCAGGTCTTTCGTCTCCCAAAAATGAGCCCTCATAGCTGTCACGCACTTTTGCGTGCATATCGGAAAATGTCCGACGCTGGTCGTGTTGAGCCTTCGAGACTTGGGGGCTCATTGTGTCTTTCTGTGCTTGGGTTGCTCGTCGCACCTGAGCGTTCTTTCGTAGGTTGTCACTGACTGCGCGACGCGATGGACGCGTGGAAGCAACAGGCTTTTGTGGTGTAGGGTATTCAACGCGCATGGCGGGCGAGGATGAGCGTACACTGTTCTCGAAGCTCATCATAGAGCTGCGCGAGTCGTCGCGCCCTGGTTTCTCAGCAGCGCGTCCCACCTCAACGGACATGTCGAGGTCACTATGTGAAAGGTCGTCGTCCAACTCCTGTTCCTCCTCTTCGGAGGTCTGTATTTGCGAAAATTCGGGGAAAGCGCGGTCAAGTGTTGATGTGTTGATATCGTAGTCAAGCTCCTCGTCGACACGTCGTGTTGATGTGCCCATTATTTCGTCGTCCAAATTGGTGAGCGAAAATGAATCGTCCTTTAAACCAGAATTCTTGTTCATTGGAGGCATTCTGGGAGTAAAAGGGTGAAGTTGAAGATTGAAGCTGGTTTGTTTTGAAGCAAAGTCGGAATGTTTGGGTCGGGCGCGTCTCGGCAACCCCGGGAATTCTGATTGGTTCCCCCAGAGCCGAACTACAGTATTGAATTGTTCACCTTCAATTTCGAGTTCTATAGTTCTCTAGTTCTACTTAGTTGGCTAATATGCTACTATATTTGTTTCTGTTTCATTTATGATTTGCGGGTGGGAGCATAGCCAGCAACCGTGCCTCGACACCATCTGTGAAAAACCGCTCATCATCCCTCGAAACGGAGCACACGCGAAATGCATACTCCCCTCTAAGTATGGAGTCTCGGACCTTCCGTGAATGGATTCTAAAAGGCTCCATAGTATAGCTGACCCCCGCAACCACATCCGAATGGTACTGTCGATGCTCCACCTTCAAGTAAGCAGCAAATTCTCTGAGTTTTAAAAATTGGAACATATTCGTAAATATAGCCTAAAAGGCAGCTTGTGTGGCTGCGAAAGAAATGGTGCGCATCAGGAGTATCCAGCCATCTTTTGATAAAGGAATCCAGAAGTTGATGTAACGCCGGAATAAAGGGCCATCTGGCAGTTCTCTGGTGATGGCAGGTTGTCTGTGTGGCAATGTCCGGAAGCTTGATATCCCAATCAGAGGCAGCGGTGAGAGCGACCAAAGGATCTAAGGGGCCCACGCTCTTGCATTGCGGTTCGACAAGATAGCAAGTGGCCTTCTCGATGTCGGTGTACCGCGCTTCAAACTCAGGTGGCGGAAGGTGCCAGCCTCTTTCAACAAGTCTGTCTGCGGCTTTCTTGACATCACCCACGACGATGTGTACGTCAAAGACAACAGTGGGTACTCCGTAGTATGCTAAAGCATCTTCGGCCCAGAGGTAGCATGGTATGCCACTTTCCTTGGGTAGGCGGCATGCTGAATATCGCTCAATATACCACGGGTCATCGCAAGTTTGTTTTGCATATCGTGCAAGGAGCCAGCCCTCAATGAGTGAAGCTTCATTAAGGGTGGGCGACATCGGTGGGTTTTTAGAGGAGCTTGGTATTTGTATCACGTAGCTTGAGTTCTCGAAGGCGTCTTGATTTTAAGTCCTGCGACTCGTAGTTGTAAATGCTCTTGATGTGAGTAAAGGAAGAAAGCTCATAGACGCCGGGCGGCAGCACCCCACGGGTCATTAATCTCCGATGAGACCAGAATGTCAGTGGAAAAATAATTGTTCTACCCCTGCCTTCTGCTCCTCGCCATCTTCATCACCATCTTCTCGCAACTATGCCGATGGGCCCACGAGTGAAGCGTTGTAGCCTTTGTAAGGAAATGGTTTACATCAGGCGCTATTCTCAGCAAATGAATCAGTGTTAGAGAAGATTTGAGGCCATTAGATGTCTCGGTGGCCGGGACCCCAATGAGAACAGTCATAAGCCAACCTTGGAATGATCGCTAGATTTGTAGTTGGATTCAGGGTTAAACTTTAGCGGGGGATCATTCCGGGCCGTTCCTGGTTGTCTCCTGTCCGCTTGAAGGCCTTCCAAGGTTGCTCGAAGTAGTTATGCACCAGATCCTGCAGAACACTGTTAGGTTCCGACGAACGCCTGAATCTAGGCGATGTTTAGAGACATAACGAAAACCTACTGCAGGGTTTGGAGCAGATGAAACTGCTAGGCAAGAATTCTAACTTAGTAGGGTGCGACAGTTAAACCCCCTTCGCTTTTATCATCGACCTATTTTTCATCCACTTTAACCGATTTAAGCCTCGTCGACGGCTATAGCGTTAGATATATCTAGTATCACGGCCGATCTGATTCAACGTCACAATCGTTTCCCGTTGGTGCGTGGTGACTCGCCCCTGGTTCCTAGGAACCCCACCTCATGATGCAGCCGCCATGAGTTCGTTCGTTCTTGTCACCCTCGAGCCCTCGAGGACTATTAAAAGCACCGATGCCTAAGATAGTAGACAGTCTACCTAGGTATATAACTAGGCAGTGCGCATGTCTACGGATGGCTACGCTACTATGTATGTAGGATGAATCAGAGTGAAACTGATTTGGAACACTAGTTGTTCAGATGAGAGTCAAGATTAAACCTTATTCCCCACGGCCAATATGTCTCCGCTTGATGGATATGTATGAAGCCAAGGCGCCCTTTGAATTTCCTAATTGTTTCATGATGATTGTTTTCCAACTCCTGTCTCACTTGGAACAGAATTCTCTTCCTTACTATAAAACCCTTAATTGCCAGTCAATGATATACTTGGAGCAAAGCATAAATCATCCACATCGAGAGTTGTACAGATGAAAATCCAATCCAATCAGCTGTTAGGGCTCGCTCCTTGGGGCTTACTCTGCCTCTTGACACAGGTTGTCGAGGCATGCCCAACCTCCCCCGGTTCGCTTTCCATACCTAATCTTAAAACTGGATATCCACTCCAGAGCCATCCCTCTCATTCCCTCAACTCGCGCGCCGCCGGAAATGGCGCCTGCAAACTCAAGCCGACTTCAGTGGATCTCAGCGATGGTATCGGCGCTACAGACCAGACTTTTGCCCCCAGCACTGGCACCCTCAATGCCTATATGATTTTCGTTGACTTCCCTGATGCACAGGCCTCAGAAGCCACTGAGGAATTACACCAGCTCTTCGTCCCCGGTGCACCAGACTGGTATACCAATTCCTCCTTTGGTCAACTCAGTCTCGACATCACCACCGACACATCCCGCTTCTATCGCATGCCCAAAGCGTCCACCTCCTACCCCTACGACCGGGGGATTACCTCAGAGCTTCTAGCAGAGTACATCCAAGACGCGCTGGACTCAGTCGGCAAGGCCATCAACTTCGCTGGCACTGATGTTCTCTATATCGTCCCGACAAAGGCAGCAAAGCACATCTCCTTCTCGCCTACCTACATGGGCGAGCTGACGGCAGGGGATGGGACTGTTATCAGTAAGACTGTCACTTTCGGCCAAGACGCTCCTGGCTCATGGGGATTCCTGGTCATGAACCACGAGACTGGACACACAATGGGTTTACCGGATCTGTACCCGAGTACGGATGATGGCACCAGCACCACCATGTATGTTGGCGGGCATGATATTATGGGCTTGATTAGCGGGGCCCTTCCGGATTACTTTGCGTGGCACAAGTGGAAGCTGGGATGGTTTTCCGACGACCAGTTCGATTGCGTGGACGGTGCTGGATCGACGACTCACACCATTACCTCCGTTGGAACCAAGGAGGGCGTCAAGGGAGTCGTTGTGAGGCGGGATGAGACTACTGCTATTGTCGCTGAGGTGAGAACCAAGGATGGCGCGGATAGCAGTGCTTGCAGTACAGGAGTCCTTGTCTATACGGTATCAACGTCCACGGCTTCGGGCCAAGGCCCTATTCGCGTCCATGACGCGACCCCGAGTTCTGGGGGGTGTGGTGGGGACGAACTCAATGATGCCCATTTCACAACGGAGACGGGCCGAAAAACTTTTGTTTCGGAAGATGGAGTCAGAATTACGGTGGTTGGGCAAAAGGGAGATGAGTATACCGTTACAGTCGAGGTGGCGTAAGTGGAGTATATCGTCGGCGTGGATTCTACTTACGTCCTCGAAACCCGTGTTTCTTATTTCGTATACGTATATATTTATCAGGGCAGTAGATGAATATACAGACCTAATGCCAGTTGCTAAGCCAGAAACCAAATAACGTTGAATGAACATCTATTTACTGGCGAAGTTAAGTGAGTTCGTGGAGGGGAAAACGCAAAACCAAAAGAAATACCTATTCAAATCAATTCATGCTTTTCTCGAAAGACAAGCTGATAGGTACTTCTCCCTGTGGAGTACCTGGCAGTCGTTCCGCCGCGCTCCGCGCGGTATCAGACCTCTTTGTGATTATATAGAACCTTCGTCAGCTTCTTCTAGAAGCAGCTGGGCAGCTATTAGTCTATTATACTGCCATGGTGTGTATTTAGTCTCTATTTCCCGATTCAATATCTATCCTAAGTATGTCCTTAGGCACATACATAGGGTGGTGCTGGTACTCCGTACACTTAGCACCGTTTTCGCTCTCGGCCAGAGTGATCTAATTGATCTACATATGATCTACATGTCAGCACCGAACCTTGAAACGGACGATCATGCCTTAATTTTCTCACTGCAGCAGGGGATTTGTGATGGCAATAACCTTTTGGCCGAGTCTATCACCTACATACAGAGTGAATCTGTCGCCCTTGAGTACATAGGCAGTTTGTTTTCATGTACCATATGGATCTGATGAAGGGGAAGAAAACACTGGACCAAAAGTAACATGCTGAATGAAACCCACAGTAGGCGTATGTGCAACATGCTTACTCTCCAACTATTCCTTCTATTCCTTCTAGTTCCTTGAATTGTTGCCGCAATTTATAAAATACTCAATTCACTGCACATGTCGTTGGTTTCTTGTAGTTGGTGGGAGATGTTTTTACCGATGTAACCATGTAGCTACATGCCTTGGAGGAGGCGATGCTCAAATATATCATGTGCAAAGTAGTAAACCGAGGTCGCCAGTAATGATGGATTACGATTATATCGATTTTTTCTTGAAGCCTCTGGGCACTAAAAGAGTATAGGGCATGGTAATCTCATCTGATAGGGAGATATACCAAAGGGCTCCACCCCTACATCGGAAGAGCCACAAAAGAATGAGCTTAGAAGAAACAAGCTAGTCTTGGAAAAGCCAGGTAAGACATAATTGCCCTAGACGGAAAGAAACTGTGTAGATTATAATGAAGTGAGGATGTTGCACGTGAGATTTAGACGATCACCACATGCTGAAATTCCCCGTTGGGCTAGTATATAAATCGGTACCTCTAGTGACTTCCATCTACATACTAAAGTATAGTAGATCTAAGTACTGCGAAGTATTCCAGTCACGGGTAGGTCCACGTGTTTCAGCTTCAAGCAAAAGCGACGGACCAATCAGCGGGACCAAAACACTCACGAGCACAACGTTCGCAAGGGTTAACCCAAATGCTTTACAGTCAGGTCGACATTTAAAAATGGACTGGTTTCCCCCTCTTCGCATTCTATATGCTCACAGGTGTCACGGACTAGTTAAGCTGTGATCTCGTCTACTCATTCACCGGTGTGATGGCGGCGTTCTCCAAACAAATTCATGGGGAGGAAGAGGGTCTTCTCGGAGAGAAACAAGAGCGAGGCTGGAAACAACAGCGCCAGCAATCTTCCCGAAGATGGACAGCATTGACCATCATGTCCCTGCTGGGCACTTTCGCCCTGGTTGTGTACTTCGCGACGGGGACCCAATGCAACCCTCCTCCACGTGCCACAACCGAGCCTGACCTGCCTCTGACTTCCCCTGTGGACATGTCAAAGAGATCTGACTGCGATACTGTCGACGGCGGTTATCAATGCAACTCCGAGCTCGCACACAAGTGGGGCCAGTATTCGCCCTATTTCTCTCTTTCCGAAGAATCATCCATCTCGGATGAGGTACCTCATGATTGTCAGATCATCTTTGCTCAAGTGATCTCCCGTCATGGTGCTCGATTCCCGTCCGCGAAGAAGAGCAAGGTATATGCCAAGCTCATTGAAGATATCCAAGCGAACGCCACTGCATACAAGGGCAACACGAAATTCCTTCGCTCATACAAGTACATCATGGGCGGTGATGACTTGGTACCCTTTGGGGTGAACCAGATGGTGAACTCCGGGACCAAGTTCTACCAGCGTTACGAGGCGTTGGCGAAGAAAGTTGTGCCCTTCATTCGGTCATCTGACTCAGGGCGGGTTGTGGCTTCAGGCGTGAACTTTATCAAGGGGTTCCAGAAGGCAAAGTTGGATGACAAAAATGCCAATCACCGTCAACCAAGCCCTAAAACCAATGTCATCATCTCAGAAGATTCTGGTACCAACAACACTCTGAACCACAGCGAAATCTGTCCTAAGTTCGAAGACAATAAACTGGGCGACAAAATCGAAGAAAAATACATGAAAGTCTTTGTGCCGCCCATCCGAGCTCGTCTTGAGGCTGATCTCCCGGGCGTTAAACTTGAAGACATCGATGTTGTCAGTCTGATGGACATCTGCCCCTTCGAGACAGTGTCTTCAAGTGACGATGCAGCTGAGTTATCTCCATTCTGCGACCTCTTCACCCAGGCCGAATGGAGCCAATACGACTACTTCCGGTCAGTGAGCAAGTACTATGGTTACGGCGCAGGCAATCCCCTCGGCCCAACCCAGGGTGTCGGTTTCGTAAACGAACTGATCGCCCGACTCACTCGCCACCCAGTGGTGGACCACACAAGCACAAACCGTACGCTCGATGCCCCCGGCGCTAGGACATTCCCCCTCAACTACACCATGTACGCCGACTTCACGCATGACAACGGAATGATTCCGTTCTTCTTTGCTTTGGGGCTGTACAACGGCACTGCTCCACTCTCACTCACGCACGTCCAGCCTCCTAACCAAACTGACGGGTTCTCATCCGCCTGGACGGTGCCTTTCGGCGCTCGCGCTTATGTCGAGATGATGCAATGTCGTCGGGAGCCTGAGCCGTTCGTGCGAGTCCTCGTTAATGACCGTGTTATTCCGCTGCATGGTTGCCCGGTGGATAAACTTGGCCGTTGTCGCCGTCGTGATTTCGTGAAAGGGCTTACTTTTGCACGCTCTGGCGGCGACTGGGCCAAGTGTTATAGATAGGGGGTTCTGAAAATAATTGTTGCAGGGTTGGTCCTCCTTCAACACACCTGTGTTTAATGATACCCCAAAGATTGCATCCCTTGCATAGACATCCTTAGCTTTTGGTCAATATTAATGCGGTACACGTTACCGCGAAATATGTCTCAGAAACAATATAATTGTACCCAAATATATATTCGAACGGGTCTAACGCACGCAAGTCATCAAAAAGGTAATTCAAACAGCCCCCAACTCCACAAAGCATCCAAAATAGTAACAGCACGTTTTAGACATCGCTCTACCTCTCCTTTTTACATACTCCAATGTGGCTGACCATTTCTTTTAACCCGATGCGGAGCAGAAAGAACCCACGCCTCCCAAAGAGGCATCTGCTCATGCAAGACATGCACACCGTCATCCCCTAGGTCCTCACTAGACAAAGCGCGCAGTCTCTCGAGCGACGTCCGTCTCAACGGCAATCGCCTCTCCCTTAACAAAGCAGGGATGCCATCAGACTCGAGCGAGGTAGTAGTCGGCGACTGAACAGCCGAGGACGTACCAGCCGCAACAGTAAGAGAAGACGGCACAGGGCCAGCAGGGTAATCATCAAACACCTCGACACCGTTTGGGACAGCAACAGAATCGAAATGTGCAGCGTAGTCAATATCCTTCAGAACGAGCCGCTCCAGTTGCTCCATTTCCTCATGCAAGACAGTCAGCACACCGCTCCACAAGCCGCCAGGCCGGAGGTAGACGCCGAGTAGGCGGAAATCGCGCAGCTGGGCACTATGTCGACGTGCCAGTGCGATGATCTCATCTGCGCTCAGGCGCCAGCCTTGGATGCTGAGTTTGCGGAGAGTTTTCCATCGGATATGGTGGAAGAGTAGCTCGAGGTCGAGGTCTAGGGGTGTTTTGCTGAGGAAGCCGATGTGGATGGCGATGAGGTTTGTAGCTGCGACGAAGAAGCGGTGGAAGACGCCTGACAGGTCGGCCATGGTTGTGGTGATATCGGTTGTTGAGTGGAAATTTATGTCGAGGCTTGTGAGTCGTCCGCCCATGGCAGCGAGGGTTGTTGACGGAGCATGGAGGAGCTGCAACGTTGCTTCGGGGCTGATCTGAGGCCCCGTGAAGCGGATGGAACTGCATTTTGAATCGAGGAGTGCGATGCTAAGGTTTGTTACCGCGCGCGAGCAGGCGGTTTCCCAGTCGAAGCGGATGCTTGAGGTGCTGGTGCCGGTTCCCAGTGAGTGGTCGCGTATAAAGTCGATGAGGTACTCGTCTGCTTCGTCTTGAAGCCTTAGGAGTTTTATTTCCTGTAGGGCTGAAAATGATGCGATTGCACGGCGGAGGCGGATTCGGTCGTTGTTGGTTTCAGTTAGATTGGTTTGTTCACGCAGTCGGCGGCTGTGTAGTTGGGATATTTCGGGATTCTCTGACCCCAATGTTCGCAGTGTCCGGGTCCATCCTGTATTTTGCTCTTTAGTCAATTTGCTCGCCTGTGTATGAGAGATTGAAGAGCTGGTACCGCTTCCTTGATAAAAGGGTCGCACCATGTATGTGATTGTCTTCACATAGTAGGCCAGCTGCATGTCTACCAGTTCATCTAGTCGCCGGAAGCCGTGCTCAGAGAAGCGTAGAGTAAATCGGTTAAACTTGTAAGGGGTGCCGATTCGCATGAAGCGCTTGCAGACAAGTCGAAATTGATCCAGATCGGACACTTCGCCATGTTGGTCGCCAGGCCTGGAAGCATGTCCATTTCCATTGAATCTGCCGTTTGGGGCTCGAGGTGCGGGTTCGAGAAGAAAGGACAATATCTCGCTCAGTAGCTCATCAGCGAGATCATAAATGTGACGTGGCTGGGCCATGATCGGCGCGCGCAGCCGAAGCATCGGCTGCTGGATGAAGTAGCAGCAACATGGAAATATGGAGGAATTGAGGGAAAGTCGACGTTCTTGACTAGTCCCCAAGGCTGGAGAGACAAGTCACGGAGGGAATTGGGAAGAGGAGGGGAAATGAGAAATAATAATTATAAAAAATTAACTAAAATTGATATCCAATACTCGACTCGTCGCCGTTCTCCTGCAGACACTAGTAGGACAGTTGACTTGTCTCACCATGCATGGCGAGAGCTCTCGCCCTAACGAATGATTTCGCGACCGGGAACGATCGTCTAGTGCCTGGTTTAGCGCCCTCTGCACTGACAAGCCGGGCTTTCTGACCCGATCCGCTTGATTTCATTGGCGACGCTGCCACACAGGAATCACATGATTAATTGACTCTGCGGCCAGCCAGCGCGCGAACTTGCAGAAAAGGCCATTGGATGAGAGCGAGTAGTGGTGTTGGAGAGGGGGTTTTAATGCAGACCCCGCCGGCAAGTCGTCACATCATGCAGGGTGACGGACCATGCGTGTGGGTTATGTGTCTGCCCAAAGGATTGGAGGTTAATGGTTGAAATCAAGACGATCTAATGTATGTACATGTGTCTGAGAGATTATCTACTAGCTATCGGATCTTCCGTATCATTACGTGCCGTGTGCATACACCTATCAGACCTTCGCGAGATGGGCTCGGCGCCGTCTCACATCTGTGCTGCTGATTTTGGACTCAAAGCCCTCAACGTCAGTGACCGTGGCTGCCTCCCCAGACTGGAGTACGTCCACCTCGAATACGGCAAGGCCTTTCCATCCCTTCTTCACCCGCTCTTCGTTGACGGCCGCCCCTCCTGAGTGTGTCTCCTTCGAAACAACAATTGCTCCAAGGTTCTCCTCGGTAATGGTTGGCCCAAATGGATCGGAGATCTCCACAAATTCAAACCCCAGGTTGGGCTGGACCCTTACGACGACAATATTGCCATTGGGACCTGGCGCAAAAGAACGTTCAATTTGCGGTGATTTCTTTTCAGGCGAGAAATCCATAATGGCCGTTAGAAAAGCTGCAGTACTCTGCCAACGCTCCTCCCAACTCTCGAGAAATTCGGCATATTTTTTATTGACCAACAGCGCATCCCCGGTCACTCCGATGGTCAGGCGTCCCTCCTGCCCCGGGTCCAGCGGTTCCAGGACCAATGCAACTGCCGTGAGCAGAAGTTTGTGGCCAACATGAAGGTGATCGAATGTGCCGCCCACGACCACGGAATATTGTGGAGTGGATGGATGTTGGTCGTCAGGAATTAACAGGCGGTCAGGGATCGTCCAGTCAGGCTTGCTTGTGATGGCTTGCATGCTTGCCGCCGTGCCGTCCCGATCCTGGCTGCCGACACTGTGGGTGAAGGAATTAGCCAAAATTTGGCCTGTTGTATTGGACAAATAGAAAACATAATCCCAACAGCGCCCCGAATTAGCTAGTGATTGGATGTCCAAAATGGGCCCAAAGCGAGAACTACCAGAGGCCTGGATGGCCGAGGTGTTCTCACTTGCATCGATAAATACCACCCGGGTGTCAATGCCACCTGGAGAGTCCAACTCAATGTTCTGTGTTGCACAGACAGCACCAACCAGGGTATAGACGCTGGTCAGGTAATGTTGGAGTTGTGCAAACACTTTGGCCCGAGGTTGGCAGCTCGGGGAAAGAAGATCTGGAATGGCCAGAGCAATATCCAGCACAGCTGCACGGTTGGATCCACCTAAGGCATTTGAGAGCTTAGTGTAGACGTCCACCAAGGATGGCTGGAAGGCATCTTTGACTTGGGCAAAAGAAAAGGCTGGAGGCGGGGGAAGTAGTAGTAAAGCCGAGGGTGGATTGATGTGATCGGAAGCCATGGTGTGAAGAATATATAATTACAGCAACGAGCAATGGGGTTAACACTCAAGTTAAGAGATGAAAGATCAATAAAGAAACCGAGAAATCAGAGAAATTACATAAAACACAGAAACAAAAGAACCACATTTCCCTGAAGAAGTGATCGGATCCCTCCCCATCGCAGGCTGGGGTACCCGCTGAGTCAGCTATTCTCGCGGGATGACACCGCCCTCTGTCCTCGACTCTACAACTCTCTGATCGAGATGAGGATGCCATTGAGAGCCAAGTGACCTGACAAGCTGGAATGATATCTGGCTGACCCGGTCCTCTGGTTGGAGCTCCTTCAAAGCCCCGCTATATCCCCGATTTGGTGCATCCCCCAGCCTCCTTCACTGGTCTCGATCGAGAAACAGTGGAGCTCATCCTCCCAACTACGACCCATCGCACCATCCCCTGCATAGACGGCGCTCTTGCTCTTCAGCATAGACCGCATCATGTCGAATCCCGCCTCCTACGACTCTCACCGGCGCTCAGCTGTGTTCAGTCGCCAACCGGAGGAGCTTCACATTCCATCAACCGGGCCAATCAACCCGAACCTGTCTCGCCAATCCTCCTCGCACGACTATCCCCCCACATCGGACGCAGGTGCCCGTCTGCCCTCGATCAACGTACAACAGAGTTCTCAATACGGCGGCGACGGGAACACCAGCAGCAGTGCCCTTCCGGGAGCCTTGCAGCCAGGGAATCAGAACCGCCCGGCTGCAGTATCAATAAATACCGCTCCATCAGTCGTCCCTACCATGCCGCAGTCATCGTCGCAATCCAACCACCGAGTCAGCATGATTAATTCACATGGACATTCACGATCTAGCCCCGCCGGGTTCGACCAATCCATGTACAAACAACATGCTGCGCCTGATGGCTCCAAATATCCCTCCTCCCCTGGAGCATTTCCGCCTCACACCCCGCAAGGCTCGAAGTATTCTCCTCTTGGTCTCGCAGATATCAGGCCATCCGGTGAACACTTGTTGAGCGAGGCACTTATGAACCCTGGAATGTCATCAATGTCTTACAATAACGGAGACAACCAGGTGCCGACCAACAGCAATTACGTGGCCCCATGGCCTATATACGCGGTGGATTGGTGCAAATGGCCCATCACAGGCAACTCGGGCTTTGGTGGAAAGCTAGCCATGGGAAGCTATTTAGAAGACAGCCACAACTATGTATGTGCATCCACCCTGTGGATGAATATGTTCGTGCTAATCAGTTAATAGATTCAAATCCTCGATACCCACTGGACGCAACCAGATCCCGACACACCAGATGCGGCCGCAGGGGAAATCAAACTCGACTATGTGAAAACAGCCGAGGCAACACATTCTTACCCTGTGACCCGCATCCTCTGGGAGCCTCCCTCATCTCAGAAGCAATCGACTGATTTGCTGGCCACGTCAGGAGATCACCTTCGCTTATGGTCACTGCCAAATTCTCAGCCTCTCCAAAGCTCGAACTCGATTACTCGTCCCATGAACCAGCGAGAGCCCGCCACCTCCAAACTTTCCCCGCTGGCTTTGCTGTCTAACTCAAAATCCCCCGAGCACACTGCTCCTATTACCTCTCTTGACTGGAACACAATTTCTCCAAGTCTGATCATTACTTCGAGCATTGACACAACTTGCACCATCTGGGACATTCCCACATTGACAGCGAAGACGCAACTGATTGCCCACGACAAGGAGGTGTATGACGTTCGCTTCTGCGCCAACAGTGTCGATGTCTTTGTAAGCTGTGGTGCTGACGGCAGTGTGCGAATGTTCGATCTGCGAAGCCTTGAGCATAGCACAATCATTTACGAGCCGACGGATAAGAATGAGAAGCGTAAGTGTCTGCCGGATTATAATTACGTGCTCTGAATACTGACAATATCTTCAGCAGTCATGAGCCCAGGAGCTCCGGGGAGCTCCAGCCCCCCCGGCCAATCGCAGACCGGCCTCTACCCTCCGCCTTTGTTGAGAATCGCAGGTATGGATGACATACCAAAACATGGAGTATAATTACAAGCTAACGCAATTTCCCAGCATCCCCACATGATGCCCACCTCCTGGCAACGTTCTCACAGGACTCCAGTGTTGTCCGCGTTCTCGACGTCCGACAACCAGGCCAGGCCCTATTGGAACTGAAGGGTCATTCGGCTGCCTTGAACTGCGTAGAGTGGTCTCCAAGCCGTCGTGGCATCCTCGCATCTGGTGGCGATGATAGCATGGTTCTCCTCTGGGACCTCATCAATCAGCACAACGCCGCACCAGTTGCTTCCCCTCCCTCCAACACCCCAGGAGCGCCGCCTTCCACAACCTCTGAGCGCGGCCCAGCCGGCGTCTGGCAGAGCGAATACGAAGTGTCCAACATCAGCTGGTCCCCACAAGGCGGGCCCAACCACACCGGCCAGCCACGGGAATGGCTGGGAGTGTGCGGTGGACGAGGACTAACGGGTGTTGCGTTATGAGCCAACCACAAAATTAGGTCTTGATTTCCCTCCTTCCGTCTCTTCTCTTCCCTGGAGCTTTCCGACAACCATGGCTCTTGCATTAGATGGCCCAATCTCTGATATTTGTTTCTGTTTGCCGCGATCTATTGCTTCGCGCGCACAGCATCTCCTGTTTTACTTTGCTTTGCTGTTTGTGTGCTTCGCCAGTACTGGTCGGCCTCTCTATGTCTGACCCGGTACGCTCTTTGCATAGGTCCAGTGAGAACCCGGCGATCTTCATGGACTGCTCTTCTGTCTATTGATTGGCCATACTTCTGACTTGTTTGGTACGAGTGAATGAATGAACGAACTACACATTGGATATGTACCACTTGCTATTAGTTGAGAATGGCTTTGGGCCATCTATTCTACTTGAATTATTTTACTCCGGGCTCATAGTAACACCCTTGGAACAACTAAGAATGATAAAGGTCAACTGCGCCGTGACTGTTCGCTGCCCGAATGGAAAGCGCGTACAACATATAAGTTGGCGGTTATTTAAATGTTTTGCTCCACTGGATGTATGGGGATAATGGTCTACTTTCATTTTCTGTTGAAGGAGTGGTATGACGTGATAGCCCTAGTTCAATGACAAGCCTAAGTAACAGGAGCATGGAGACCAACGGTCTAATACAGTAAAAATAACCAAAATGGCTCGCTCAGCGAGCAGGTATCATATGGAGTACAGGTGTAGCAAGACGGAGTAAGCAACTGCTAACAATCGCAGTCTAATATAAACAGGTTGCTGCTAAATCAACAACAGTTTCACTGTGCGCGGGTAGCCATGGTTGGACGACCAAATGTCGGACCCTTGGAAATGAGACGATCTTCGAGCGAGCGCGCAAACTTGACGCTGGGGATATCCACGGCGCGCCAGAACACATCGCCTAGCCAGATGGCGACGGGGAGGCAGATGAGCCAGCCAATGAGGAAACCGAGGCAGTATTGGAAGTTGGTCTCCTTGCCGGTGAGATTCCAGATGTTGGGCATGATGGAGTAGCCCAGACAGTGGAGGACGGGGCCATGGACGACGTAGAATGCAAAGGAGATCTTGCCTAGATATTGGGAGAAGGAATTCGTGAAGAGTTTCTGGATGTCCGGGGAGTGGTTGATAGAGAAGACGATAAGGACGGCTCCGATAGTCTGGGCGAAGCGGTGCGGTTCTGGGTATGTCTTGGGGGTGATGTGCCACAGCCAGCTGTAGAAAGGCGTCCATTTGAAACCGATGTTGGGACATGAACCGAAGTATAGACCGACTATGAAGAGCGAGATCCATAGCCCGCGGCGGGAGACTCTGATGGTGGTTTTGCTGCCGGGACTGAGGCGAATTGTTGTTTTGTCGTCTTCTACCGCCGGTCGTGCGGTTGGCTCCCAGGTTCCGTTGATGAGATCCACTTCGGCCATCAGCATGCCAAAGAGGAATAAGACGATTTCCCAGCGACCATAACGCATGCAGAACCAAGTCAAGCCAGAGACTACTGTCATGCGCACAGGTGCCACCAATCGTGATGTTCCCATGATGACAACGAATAGGATAAGGGAGGAGCGGAATTCGAGAGGAATTGTCCAGAGGTGCGGGTTGTAATAGTTGTAATAGAGCGCATAATCAAATGGGTTCATCAGGGTCGCCAACGTGACCCACAAGTCATTGCTTTGTTTCGAGAATGATTTATACACACGTGGATGTTGCTCGTTAGTGCCGAGGATTGTGTGTCCCTCCTTGATGACGCTATGGGAGTAATTATACAGTCCGAGGCGAACAGCCACAAAGACGCAGATAATCCCAGTAATTGCGGGGATATATAAACGAAATGCTCGACGGAAGGTTCCTGATGCGAGCGCGGTGAAAGTTTGATCGAAGGACCTGCTCCGAATGGTTTTCAGCGGTTTATATGACAAGACGTAGCCGGAGAGGACGAAGAAGATGGCCACCATAATGTGACCAGAGATCAACATATGGAAGAAGGGTAGCTGGTGAATCCCATAGTTCTCCTTGCCAAATCCCCATCCTATCGCGACCTTCCATGTGTATGTGAAAAAGAAATGGAAGTTGAAGACCAGTAGACAGGCCCAGCCACGCAGCCCGTCTAGAGCAGCGATGGCATGAAGCTTCGCAGGCTGGGGTGGCGAACCGCCCACCAAATGTTGTAGGAAACTTGGTGTGAGTGCAAGTGTCAACCTGTGCCATGTGTCTTCAGAATACGCCAGCCAGTCTTCTTGCGACATCTTCGGTCCGAGTCCCTCGGGATGCGCGAGAATGTTTGAGGGGTGAAATTGAGAAAAGCCATTCCAGCGGGGTGTGATTATCGAGTCGGATTCCGAGGCAGATTCCAGATCTTTCAAAGGGATATCGGAGGCGGAGGTGGTGGCCCGATCGTCGAGGTGGGATGTCATCTTGTTATGCTATGTCGGTCGATCGCAAGTGGACATGTCCAGTGGGGCAAAAGCCTTGATTTACACAGGATAACAGACAAAAGGAAGCATTTAGGCCGGTATGATTGAGAGAGTCGAGAGGAAACTGGATTAGTTCGCTCCAGCGAGGAGCGGGTGATGCGGAGGTCGGCGAACTCGGGTAAATACGTCAGCAGGGGCTCTTTCACCGCCACAGAAAATGGCGAAAGACTACCTAGGTAGGTGAAATTGGAAATTGAAAATTGGAAATTAAACGAGTGTCAGGGATAGTTAAGGAGAGTCGAAGAGTCGGAGAGTCAAGGAGATTAAAGTGAAGACAAGGCGGAGACCTCGGCGATCGATTGCCGTTTTCGTTAAGCCGGATTCAGAACGTGACTGTACTACGACTGTACATAAAAGCATTTGGTATTTTGATATGAAATGAGGCTATAGTTCAAGGTACAATTACATTTATGTGGGTTTGGTTTTATACCCGTGGACTTGGTGTGAGATGTTCTCCAGGGCTGATCAGTATCGGGAAGTTAGCAATCCTACATATCTCCAGATGTCCTCATCTTCTTCTCCCATTGAGTTGCTGGATATTCATAGGTTCTCAAATTAAGAATAGAAATTTTCATATCATTTTCCAAGTATTTCAGGTAGAAAAGAAACCAATCCGTTTACTCGTCAACATCATCCGAATCACCATCAACATCAGAATCAACAACGTCCGAATTTAGATCGACCGAGCCAACTCCCAGAGAGCCAACACCCCCCGATTCAAATTCCGATTCATCATTCTCACTCCAAACCAGTATCATCATCACCATGCTCAGAAGCAGAATTGTAGAAAGGGTTCGGCTCGTTATCTTCAAGAGCCTCCTCGTCCGATCCATCATCTCCAGCAAATTTCGACAATTTCTTGATATCATACTCCACACGAGCACGAATCTCACGTAGATCCTCACGAACGGCAATCATGCCAGTGGTGTCACTTGCTAGCGAGCCGTCATCCAAAGGCGTTCTGTACCATTTGGCAGAGTAGGTAGGGCCATGTTGCTGGGATTGGGTGGAAGTAGAAGAAGGAATTCCAGGATGGGCAGGCACAGGTATACTTCCCGCAACTTGAGCAACACTACCCTGCGGAACGGTGCGATTGTTTGCACGAGTCAACTCGATGATCCATTTTGGAGGATTAAAGGCTCGAAAGCTGCACTGCGTCGGTTGGTAAGCAAATGCGCAGTTCATACATGCACCAGTATATAGAGCCCTTCCAAAACCTTGTGGGTGCATAACAACACAAGATTCGAAAGCACCACGCCCTCTCTCACATCGTGCACACCCTTGTCCAGGCAAAGCAGCCGTACCAAAGCGTTGACCAAGCGCAGCTCGACGTCGATGCTGGGTCGTCAGATGATTTTTATTGCCACAACGCCAGTCGAGGTCGCGGATTGGGGGCAAGGAGATTATTTCGAACTCTGTCGAAGCGGTGCAAAGATTCAACATAAGATTCCCTGCAGTGTCAAGTGTCGGGTGGGCTATCGAAAACATTAGAATGAAACTGTAGGAAGGGGTCTGTGCACCATTAATAGGAACATAATCAGTTGCTTTTTGAAGCAGTTTGGGCCGCAGCCTCAGCTGCGGGATCCCAACGAGGAGGGGAGGTAGTCTCTGCAGGCGAGCCAGAGGCCTCGTTGCTAGGCTCATTGCTCAACCTAGGACGCTTCTTGGCTATATCAATGTGTTAGGTCGATAAGAACTTAGATATATTTAAGTGAAATTACTACCTGGACGTTTGCTAGATAGTTTTGATGCCATGGTAGTGGTAATAGGGAGGTGGTGGCTGGAAAGGAATCCCTACGAGGATGCCCCAGAGAGAAGGGGAGAGAAAGGAAGATGGATTGAGTTTCTACAAGCAGAGCATCTGCAAGCTATATATATTACGCATCGGCCTGAGGAAAGAGGCACTTGACAAACAGATGTAAGTATAGGTACATATGTAAACAAGAAGGCATTCGGAAATATTACCGAAGTGCAAAGTAGTTTGGTAGGCAATAGAATCAATAAACCTGTGGGCTTAGTATACTGAAGCTTTTGGAATGCTTGAATCTGCATAGTAAGTATGGACACTTGACTCTTGCACTATACCGCGATCTTGTCTTCCAATACTTGAGGTTTGACCTTGACGTTGATGGAAGGACAGTGTATAGTTCCCAAAACGGTTTAGCTCATGGTTAACTGCCACAGGTTGTCAATGCCAAGACATCTCGAGATCACAACCGTGGCCTTTTTACCAGCACCGAGGATTCAAGACGTTGAGACACATATGTCACGTCAAATACCGTTAGACGCTTGGATGAATTGGGTGATCTACAAAAAGATAATAGACATTTTCCATAGCGCGCTCTACCAAACTCTCCGAATGCATCATACTTCCAAGAGCTCCATTTTCCACGGCAGCTTCGCTGGACATTTTTGAGCTCCAATGCTCCCAACGTAGAACCTAGACATCTCTGTGATCAATACGAATTGACACATAATACAGACTATTGGACCTTGATGTCGCCGGTTCCCTAAAGCGGCGACGATCCTCTCAGCTCCCTGATTCGCGCGATTCCGCAGTTCGAGAACTTCTCCCTTCCTCTTTGTCTATCCACGCTCATTGTCCCGCCGCCTTCTTTCTGCTTCCCTACGTCTTGCGATACGGTCTGAATGTCGTGATCACCTGTCGTGTGTATTTCTTGATAAAAGTGCTCGCGTGGTCGAAGTGGTCCCGAAGTGGGTGCAGTCACGATGGATTTGCGCACGATCATGAACACCGACGGCGGCGCCTCCAATCCTCCACCTCCAAGCAACTCGGCCAGCTCTCCCATATCCGATCAAACCCCCCAAAAGCGACCGAAGAAGGCAGCTTCTTACTCAGAATATCCTACACGTCCGCCCCAGCCTTCTCCGTTGCAACACCCGCAGCACGCTTCCCCAGAGCGAAGCTCACCTTACGCATCCGTTCAATCGCCATACCAACAATTCAACTCGGCCCCGGTGATTAATACAGCGCAGCGCAGCCAGACACCTCCGCACATCTCGACACCGTATGGTCCCGGCACGCGTGATCCATTTGGCGCGCCGGCATACGGGTCGCATCCCCAACACCCCGGTGGTTCTCTGGTCTCGCCGTACACACCGCAGCCGACGAGTGCAGGTCCCCAGCACCCAGAACAACAGACTTATTTCGCCCAGCAGCGGTCTCAGCAGCGTTCTCAATCACTTCAATCGGTGGTGACAACAACTCGAGCTCCAGTCGAATCTTTCCGCAGCCCTCCCGTTGCGTCGCAACCTCTTCCATCGCAGCACTTCTCTCCCACTGCACACCGATCTGTCCCTGGCACCCCGCTAGGTCCTCCTCCTACCTTTGCCACGCGCCAGTCCCCATCAAGTGCTCGCCCGCAATCCTCCGGACACGATTCCCCCAGCAATCCCCTATCCAGCCCGAGGCCCACACAGGAGGCCCCAATACGAGATCAGGTTCCAACGCAGTCACCTGTAACTCAACGGCAGTTCTCTCCGCATAGTTCTCACCCCTCTGAGCCGACTCATTTCCCTGCGGGCGGCTCAAAGCAAGAGCCAACCGAGAGCGCCAGTCCCAAACCGATCTCCCGTCACAATAGCATCGTCGCGGCCTCCGAGTCAGCGACGGCTGGTCAAATTCGTACTTCCGAAGACCGAATGCTAGTTGAGAGTCCCGCTGCACAAAAGCCTACCGTCGCAGGATCAGATTTCCTAACCTCCCCATTGGCACCGGGCAGTCAAATGAACAGTTCGCCCTCCGGCGCTCGCGGAGGCGCCCATGCCGTGGAAATGGAAGTCGACCACCAACCCCGTGTCGATGCACAACAACCCAAGCCAAAAAGAAGGAGGTACAACGAGCCCCCGATCTATGCTCGGTTGACGCCCCGCAACACAAGCAGACGCCCGATTATTCCCAATCCCCGTCCCCCAATTCCAAAACATGCGCGACAGAGCCAGCAAGATTTCTCTCTGGATACTCGCAGACGGTCTTCCTCGATAATGGCGGCCACACCCGCCGCACGGGTCACACAAGCACCTGCTGTTGCTTCACCAAGCACAAGTATGCCTCGCGCCCAAGCTCCCCCAGCTCCGTCAGCTCCCCCACTTCGTCCGCCGAGTAATTCGCAGGCGATAGGCTCGCTGGGCCCTTGGGAGCCATCCATTACTGGCTTCATTCCACACGAGGAGCTCACAAAAACCCTTTGTGATTTCTTGTTTCAACATGTAGTCATGAGAAATGATGTGGATGCCAGGCCAGCAGGTTCCGCTGCTGCTGGTCAGGGGACCATCATCGAGATTGAGGCGAAATTGGGCCACATCATCGACATGGACAGCAGAGATCGTATCCATCTTCCAATTTTAACCGAGAGTGTCCTCAACCGGGAGAATGCACGGGTTCGGACATCTTTTGAGAGCAAAATGACTGTGGTAAGTCGTTTCCCGATGTCCTGGCGAGAGTGTTTCGATCCCCGTCAATTTTACTTACCATACATAGGAACAACACCGAGCTATGAATAATTTTCTGAATGAGACTGTGAAGGCGTCCATGCCGCAGCCCAACTCGACCCGAATTCCACTTGCATACGTGCACAAAAAAGAACGTGACACCTTCTATGAGATACAAGTAGCTGATTTGCCCCCGGTGATCCGTCAAAATTTGAACCCGAGACACAAGCCCAAAGTTCGAGTGACGACCGATGAACGAACCGGTGAAATCCTCGCGAAAATAGTCAAGTGTCGAATTGCCGACGTGGATGTATGCAGCCCACGGACGACGGTGGACTGGCGCGTCAGTGTCAATCTGGAAATGGAATACACAGGCGACGTCAGCAATCTCCCAGTGGTGGATACAGCAGTCAGTAAAGGTGGACGAGGCGATCGCATCAAGGATCGCATGAGCTACCGCCACTTGGCCTACCAGGTGGACTTGACTCAAGTAGCCAAATCCGATGTAAGTTTATACAAATGTTCCGTGTCACCCTCCAAGCAGTCGTCTGACCATATCGCAGCAACAACCGGGCAAGAATGAGTTTGAGCACGAGCTTGAAGTTGAAGTCTCRGCTGAGGAAATTCGTCGCCAGGGCCAGCTTGCTATGTCGGGCGATCCTAAGAACCAGTACGAGGACCTGGTTAAGGGCTTTGTGGATAATATCCGTCTGCTGGCTCGAGCGGTGCCGCCATGATGGTCTTTGCCACTTTGTATTATGTATTTTTTTTTTTTCCTTGATCTAGGCTTTACTGGGGTTTCGTTTGTGGTTCACTGCAGATATGATTTTTTGGTTTACGGTAAAAAGTACGCACTACAATAGACATTATGCATGGGTTCTATGTTTCTAGGAATCGTTACCTAGACAAGGGAATGTCCCAATTCATCATTTCTGGTCGCCTCGATTAGAATATCTCCAGTTCAGATATTCTATCAAGAAAACGTAGCCAAGAGCCCAAGCTTGCACATCAATCTCGTGTCTTATGTCTATGCCACTGTTGGATCTCGTGTAGATCTCATAATATCTCTGCCTAGTATCATGTTCACATATCATCCACATCTCACATTGCACATGTGCATATAACCCCAAAATCGAGTTAACCCCAAATAGGCAGTCGGACGCGCCATCATGAACCTGCATGATCTACCAGTGTCCCCGCATTGCATTAAACGGCCCGCCATTCATCTCCCTGAGCAACGCTTCAAGTACAATACCCCAAATCCGGCATGCCGACCCGCTCATATCAAGGCTGCTGGACGTGTAAACGACGGCGACGTCGTTGCGACAATACCCGCCCTTCGTGCCAAAATTGTGCCGAGCGCGGGGCCACCTGCGAGGGTTATGAGGTTCGACTTAGATGGGGTACGGGAATTGCGTCGCGCGGTCACTTTACTGGTGCCGATAAACCAGTTAAGAATTCTGTGTCGTTCAGGCCGAGGGGGAGACAGAGGGATCTTAGTAGGGAGAGGAGAAGGCGGGTGGAACGGGATGGGGATGCTGGTTAGTGTGATCTATGAAATGATGCTGTTCTTCGGTATTGATTGGTATGTAGCTTTGAATGGGGGTCAGGAGTTGGAGTTAGCGGGTTCGCAGAGGGTGATTGAGGATGAGATTCTTTTCAATGAATGTGAGTTTGCAGCAGGAAATCATTTGAATATGTATGCTGATTGCCACGACGATACTGATATCGGGTAGTTATGAATAACGGCATTAACGTGCTCCATTCGACAACTGCAAGAAACACCATGCTTTATCCGCGTCTCCCGCAGCTCTGTCAAGAATCCAGCGCCTTGTATTCCATCTGCATTGCATTCCAACTCGCACTATCGAGCACAGCCACTTCTCGGTTCTGCGAGTACTTCGACACCGCATTAAAGACCTTTCGATCAGAACTAGCGTGCAGCACAACCCTGTCCGATGGGACGTTGACTTCAGGGCTGCTGTTGTGTACCATTGGCGTGCGTAACCTCAACCTCTTGTTTCGGTTATCCTCTGGCTTAAGGTTCTGACATTGAATTGATCCCAGCTGATGCACGGCCTGCCATGGACTATGCATTTAGAAGGTATGCACAATATCTTGCAGAGCCACGGGCTCGATGATTTACATCGCCAATCTACTCCAACTCACTTTCGCATTCACCTCCTCGAGGTGATGGGAGTGTTGGACCTGGCGTGCTTTTCGGTTGGCCGCCAGGCTCCGGAGATCGGTATATGGCGCCGGTATTGCCAGCCCGCGGCGCTCAGGTATGGTATTGAGCCTGTCAGCGGTCTTCCTCGCACACTACTTGATATACTTGCTGGGATAGGCGCAGAGTCTACGGAACAGAGTCTTTGGGACTGGCCTGGCGAGCCAGGAAGCTTTCTACAATGTTATTTATGGGAGGCGCATCGACTGGCTGGTATCTTGATCATCAGGGAACGGGCTAACACGTCTGCTGATCCTACTCCGAATAACAATATCTCGGCATGGCGGCAACCTGCCAAGTGCCCGGCAGAGACATCCGTTCTTGTTGCGCGGATCCTCGCTAGTCTTGATGCTCTCCGTCTCGCGTCAGTTGAACGTCCAACTGAAGATGTCTTCATCAAGAATGCAATCCTGTTTCCTATGTTTGTCGCTGGATTGGAAGCCAGTGTCCTGTGTCGCAAGCCGGAATGGCAACAAACCATTAGGAATGGTTTGCTAGGCTCTCATCAGTGCGAAATTCTTCTTAGTCTGCTAGAAGAGTTATGGCAGAAGGAAGACCCGAATCTGAGTGTGCATGAGTTGGCTCGACGAAGAGGCCTGGAGATGGGACTGATATAATTCATGGATAGAATTGTCAATCTGCCACAACTATGCGTTAATCTGACTACATATATACATACATGTAGGTATCTAAGTATGTAGGTATGAAATGGTATAAACTCAAGCTATTTCCAATCAGGAAGGCTGACGCAACAACCTGCAACCACAGAATCTTGGAAGGTTCGAAGGGAACAACAGAAGATAGCTAACCTCGATCAGCCATTTGATTGACGCCTGAACCAATTCTGCCCCGGGAATAATTCTGTCCGCATCTCCAATGGATGTGAAAGTCCTGGGTAATATCGGGGTCACAAAGCACATGGCTTATCTCTCTGCCTGGAAACCTGGTGTCTGTGGCATCCTGACATTGGGGTCAAAAGATCATCGTCTGGCATGTGCAGCCACTACCCTACTTCCGAAATAAAGATTGGGCTGTATATCCAGGGCTTGAGCACATCTTAAGCGTCCTCGGGACTTACACCTCTGCTGGCACTTATATCTGGATCATACTCATCGAATCTACGCACGTCTATAACTTAGAAATGGGAAAACTCCAAGTTGTATCCTCGCTTGAGGATGAAACGGACCAGCCTCCTGGCACATTCAAACTGATTCGAGGTGAGGCTCCTTCTCTCTCCTGGGTTGGGGTTTTTATTGACAGCCATCCTGTCCTAGACGACGAGGCTGATGAGCACGGCCAGCACAGTGTCGTTCGTGACCCTATTCTCTCATCCGACCCCAATGAGCCTCTGGTGAGTCAGCACTCGATTCAACCTTGGTATCTACCTATTTATGAGCTAATCCCAGCATATATCCATGGATAGAATTGGAGCACCATGCGCAAATCAGTTAATTTCACGATTGTCTTAGCTATGACAATAGTTATCTTCACCGCGTAAGTGAACAACCATCATACATGAGCCATACTGTAACATTACTGTCATATCAGAATATCCGTCCAAGCCATTTTTTGGCAGCAGATGACCATTGACCTGGAAGTCACCTACACCCAATTGAATAAAGCCATGTCGGTAAACTTTGTCGGTCTCACGACTGGTTGCATTCTCTTTATTCCCTTCGCGAAAAAGTACGGCCGACGACCAGTTTATATCGTTTCAACAGCACTAATGTTGACGACGTCATTCTGGACATCCAGAATAAACAGCCTGACAGAGCTGTATGTGACCAACTTGCTACAAGGCTTGGCTGGTGCAACCAACGAGTCGATAGCGGAGATAACAGTGAGCTATATATTTGGACTGATAGTAAGGCGTCCTGTCCTGTTAATGTTGTACAGATTGGCGACTTGTTCTTCGTGCATCATCGTGGAAGTATGAACGGATTATACTTGACATGTGTCATGATAGGTGTAAGTCTTCCAACCTCGGAGTTTGGATATTTATGCGGTACCTGATGAAGCCATGTATAGAGCTTCCTGACCCCCATGGCTGCAGGGGCACAAGCCACACAACACAGCTGGCGCTCGTGCTATCAAACCATGGGGATCTTCAATGGTATCCTTTTTGTCATCTTCCTCTTCATCTACGAGGAAACTAAATACGTCCCTGTGTTGACTGGGCAAGCCCGCGCCACCGTTGAAGAAGACGAGCCACCCATCTTAATCAAAGAAGATGGTCCGGACAAACTTGACTCGGGGTCTTCAGCCAATTGCTCTTTATATGTCATCGAACGGGCTCGTTCTCATCATGTACTGGACCTCACTATACCGCAGAACCCCTGGCGCAAGCGACTTGCCCTGGCAACGCCAACCCCAGAACCAATCTGGCCGCATTTCTATCGCCCCTTCTGCGTGCTCATCTTTCCTGCTGTGTCATTTGCCGCATTTCAATATGCAGCTGGACTAGCCTGGCTAACAGTAACCTCGAACGTGTTGTCACTCACACTCCCAGAGCCGCCATACCTCTTCTCGCCTGCCCAAGTCGGATACACTAGCGCTGGTCCCTTGATTGGAAACATCGTCGGTACGTTATACGGCGGTTTCCTCGGCGATCTGTCGATTTTGTACTACGCAAAACGAAACAGGGGCTATTACGACCCTGAAATGAGGTTGTACATCTTACACCTTCCGGCCATTTTCATGGCAGGTGGTCTTATCATGTTCGGTGCAACTATTTCTCGAGTAAGGCAACAACATTCACAGCCAAAGTTTGCATTTGGGCTGGGGGTATGTTGATGAGTGAGTGCTAACATGCTCGTTTCTGGATTGTAGGGAATGCACTGGATCTGGCCGAATATCGCAGGTGCCTTTTTCGGGCTTGGCCTGGGCAGTATTAGTGACGCTGCACTGATGTTAGTCATGGACAGCTACAGAGAGGTATGATTGGTTGTCGTCTTACCTCTCTCGTTTCGAGATACATGATACTTCCTGCACGATACATACTTCCTCTATTTCGAGTAGTCGTTTGTACTCACACCCATCTCTAGATCACCGGTGATGCTTTCACCGCTGTGGCGTTCATGCGAAACGCGGTCGGTATCGCTGTTCCATTTGTGATCTCTCCATGGATCCAGTGCAGTGGCATACAGAATATGTTCATCGCGTGTGGGATGTTGAGTCTAGCCATTACTGGGACGATTATCCCAATGGTCCTTTGGGGCAAGTCTGCTCGGCGCGCATTGGCAGGCCGCTATCGTGATATCATGGAGCATGGCCATGCTATGTGACAAGTCTGGCTTGTTGCATGTTTATGTCATGGCCTGAATACTGGCTGTGTTTTTCTTTTGGCAGTGAGTACTTCCTACTGGAGGTTGGTGTAATTTGGCTGCCTTGGTTAGGGCTATGCGGTTTGGGTGTCGGGTATGGCTATGCTCCTGGGGATTTATTTCGAAACAGGTACGTTGATGGTTAGAGCTTTGGATACTTTGAATGATATGGATTTGGTACCATTTCATGAACCGGATTGTACGTAGGGCTTTCCGAAGGGATTACTGAAGTTGTACGAGATGATACCGTAGCTTTGGGATTCCTTGATAAAGTATATGATACAGTGTACAAGGCACTTCCATTAGCCAATGATCGTTAGTTATGGGTTTCACATTCCTTGTTAAGCCTTGAGAGAACATGGAAGCCTGATCTATAGGAGATAGCCGGAAAACTCTAACCCTAACTCACGCACGATAGGACTAAAGACATAATTGCAAGATTGCATAAAAATGGATGTTTTCTTGTTTAGCTGTCAAAAATAATAGACTGAGAAAAGGAAATCCCGCGTAGTCAGACAAGACAAAAGATTGAAAAAGAAATTGCAAATCTAGAATGCAAAACCCCAAGAAGCAATCTAAAGATTTGCCCTGTGCACGTCATCACCGACCTCTTTCGGCAACACGGCCTCAGCAAACCTCTCCTCTGACACCAGCAACTGCTCAGGGAACCACGAAAGATCCGCACTGACAGTCTCACTCAGCGAAGCATCCCTCGCGAGCAACATAGTCGCCATCGCCTTACCACCGAGCCAAGCCTGAACCATTCCATCCCCACCAAACGCAGCACAAACCCACTCGGCCCCTTCAGACCCATGCTCAGACCGACCTGTCACAGCCCCGGGCAACCGTCCTATCCAGGGAAATCCATCAGAGCTGAACGCCATATTACCAGTCCACATCGCCTGCACTGGGTCGCCTTGCACGCAGCCCCAGTCTTTAGCACCGAAGATGGCACGCAAAGCCCCAGACAAGTGGATATCAATGTAGAGACTAAGATCAGAGTCCGTCGAGACACCCAGGTCCGCTAGACCGCCGCCTTCGCTCTGCACAAAGCCCCCGCCGAGCATCATCTGCCCGCCCGGTAGCTGGGTCATGTAGTCGAACCCGCGGTCGTAGTTGAAGAGCCAGGAGTGATGCGCTGCTTGGTTGGGGAACTTGTCGCCGGGGGTTTGCGCGGACATCTGCCCGCGCACGGGAAAGATTCGGCCCCGGAAGCCGGGTACCAGGTGGCTGACATGGGCATTGGTGCAGTGGATAACGTGTCGGGCAGTGATGGTGCCTCTGCTTGTCTCGACCTTGTATCTCGGGCCGTTGGAAGCAGTGTCGTCATGGATAGCTGTCACGGCGGTGTTTTCCTCAACCCGGAAGTCATCCGGGAAGTCTGCAAGGAGACTTTTGAGGACGCCCGTGACGAATTTGTAAGGCCAAAGGGCACCTGCAGGGCCGGCAATGACGCCGCGGGCACGGGTCAAACGGAACTCCTAGGAAGAATATTAAAATCGGCGCTTTTGGTGGTAACGATAGGATACCAACGTACCCTCGGGATAGAGTCTCCCTCGTAAGATGTCCATTCAGCAGCTTCCTCCGGCATTCCCTCCTTGAAACGGTGCAACCGCTCCAATGCCACCTTCCAAGGCTCATCGCCGAAATAAACGCTCAGGAACTGGACCTTTCGTGCTTGCGTCTCGGTAGTGATGCCAAGCTCCTCTGCGACAGCGAGCATCTCCTTCAGATGTGCCAATCGGAAGCGGATAAGCTTACGCGCGGCGTCCACGCCGAAGATATCGGCGAACTCGGCGTAGTCGTCGGCTGTCTCCAGGATGTGACCGCCATTGCGGCCGGTTGCACCGCTGCAGACTGTGCGAGCCTCAAGCATGACAACGGATGGATGGGAGGTAGAAGACGGCTTCGAAGCGCGGTTCTGGAGCAAGGTCCGTGCAATAGCTGCTCCAGTAATACCAGAGCCGATGATAGCAACATCAGCTTCTTTGGGCAGAGGCTTTGCAGCTCCCTGGCTGAAATTGTGTGGTCCCATGGTCCAAAACGACGAGGTCGTCGAACTCTGGGGGACGCCGGGGTCAGAGTGGATGCGATTGAGAGCTTGCTGTCTAGCAGAAGCTGACACCGAACGGTCAGTTAGGATATTTGTAACAAAGGACATTGTTGCTGAAAGATCAGAGCCACGGTCCAGGTTGGAATGTTGGTTTAATTGAAAGGAAGTCAAAGAAAAGAGGTGTGTGGTGGAGTATAAGTAACAAGGGGCAAGAGTATTTCGAGTCTTACTCGAGATCCTGTAGATACATAAGAAAACCAAAATAAAATAAAATAAAATAAAAACACGAGGCTGAAGTAGTCAGGCGCAATATCAGATCTCAAATCAGAAGTGGCCTGTTGGACTTACCTACCCCGGTAGCTATACAAGTTCCAAGGTTGACTATAACACTAATACAAATATGCACTCTGATAACGAGCTAATCTCAGAAGGTTTTCATTTCCGTGGATACCACCTGGACACCTGCATATGGCCCATATGATAGAGTTCAAGATAACGTACCGGTGGGTCAACCTTCCCGTTTGAGATTTAGAGATTGCGGGGATTTTTAGAACGTACCTGAAGGCCATAAAGATCATGAACATTATGAATATCATTAGAATACACTGGCTAGGACTTTGCTGTTTGTTTGTCCAACTCTCATTATATCGAGGCGCACACTAGGTAACAGTGGTGAAGGGAAAACACGTGAAGAATTCTTGTTCTTTTTTCTTGTTCATGTGCTCAATTCCGAGGAGCTTATCATCTCGCTGCCTCACCCTCCATGATCTAGATGCCCTACACTGTCTGTACATCCGATAGTCCCCACTCTACATTTGTGCCCACGGCTTGTACCGCCGCATTCCAGGAACAAAATATGCCAAGCCCATCAAAATGATCCTAACATTGTTCCGCTAGCAACGGTGTCTTAGGGAGCGGTGGAATTCTTCTAGTATTGCATTGGGGCTAGGCCTGGTCTGTACAACCAGCTTAATGGGTTCACGGTTCTCGATGTTGTGTGCTGTGAGAGGAGATCTAGATCGATACGGATTATCTGACCCGTTTCTTTGAGGTAACAAGTCCAAAAATGTGGCAACCATGTCAATATAATCGATAAAGTAAAGTTGAGGTTGGAGAGGGGTTGGATAACCACGGCAGATGGAGGGGTTGCATTGCCGGTTGAGTAGTTGTCTGGAATTTACTATAGCCGCCATTCACACCAGGTCTTTATTTGTCCAGTATATGACAGGGGTATCCTGCAAGAACAGAAGTAATGAAAATGAAGTGACGTTGGTATTCAACTACGTTTCACTCTACACCTCGAGCGCTATCGCGGATTCCTTCCGACTCCAAGCTATCCCAAAGCGGCAGGTCGACACACACTTGATCACCAAACCAAGTGGGGAGTCAAGACAAGTGGGGAGTCAAGACAAGTGGGGAGTCAAGACAAGTGGGCAAAGCGGAGGTGCCCACGTCTTCCAGTGGGAAAATTCCGCTATGCCGAGCAAGAAAAGTACATAAAGTTTATATAAAAAGGAAGACGGTCACTAACTTGAAATCACATCTATCCCGTCCCCAAATGGCATTCGAAGCACCCCCGAGCAACTGGCAAGACCTCGTCGCCGCCAAACGCCATGAATGCGAGAAGAAGATCCCCCGAGACTGGCTTCTGAGCGCAGACCAACTGGCGCTCGCACAGGAAACCCCGCGTCTACTAGATGTTGATATTCCTCGTCACAATGGTCTACTCTCCGAGGTCGAATTGGACCTGACGGAAAACTATACCGCAAACCAGTTATTGGTTAAGCTGACGTCGGGGCAGGTCAGTTCACTGGCTGTTACAACGGCGTTTTGTAAGAGGGCTGCTATTGCGCAGCAGGTTGTGAGTACAACGTATCCTTGACAACATAAAGGAGCAATCATCTTAACACATGTTTTGTATAGATCTCATGTCTCACGGAGACCTTCTTTCCCCAGGCTCTGGATCGTGCTAAGTACTTGGATGAGTACCTCCAGCGGGAGGGAAAGCCCATTGGCCCCCTCCATGGTTTACCGATCAGCATAAAAGACAGTTTCTGTGTCGAGGGTGTGCAAACAACAATAGGATATGTCACATTTCTCGAGAACGAACCCCCGAAAACAAACTCAGCGCTAGTGAATATGCTACTACAGCTTGGCGCGGTGTTATACGTGAAGACCAATATCCCGCAGACAATGATGGTAAGAATACCAAATGGCTCAGGTATATATGCCCAGAACGTGAAGCTAACAACCACCCAGACAGCAGACTCGGAGAATCACATCTTCGGCCGCACCCTCAATCCACACAAGACAACCCTAACAGCGGGCGGATCCAGCGGCGGCGAGGGCGCACTAGTATCATTCCGGGGATCGATTTTGGGCGTGGGGACCGACATCGCTGGCTCGATTCGCATCCCCGCCCTTTGCTGCGGTGTGTACGGCTTCAAACCAACAAGCAATCGTATCCCCTTCGGCGGACAGGTCTCCGGTGTCGATGAGGGGATCCCAAACCTTGTTCCAACCGCTGGTCCGCTGGCACATAGCATCGCCGATCTCAAGCTTCTGATGAGTTCTGTCGTCGCCGACGGCCAGGCGTGGAAGTATGACTCTGCTGCCGTTGCGGTTCCGTGGCAAACTATCCCGTCTGCTATCGACGCCAGCGAAAGCTTGACTATCGGCGTGCTTGCTGAGGATGAGCATTTCCCGCTCCATCCGCCTGTAAATAGGGCTCTAGATCGGGCCGTTGACGCGTTGACGCGCGCAGGACATCGTATTGTCCGAATTGGTGGCGACGATGAAGCACAGAGTTTGGCATACGCGTCACGCCTTGCATTCCAGTATTTTGTCTATGGCCCGCACAAGGATCATCTTGCGGCTAGTGGCGAGCCCGCTGTGACTTCGGTTGCTAAGGCTGCAGAGCCGATGTTCTCAGGCCCGTACCCTGTCCAGCAAGGTCTAGGGCCGTTTGAGACTATCCAGGCGTTGCATGTGGCCCGCCAGCGGGTTCATGATGTCTGGAGGCAGACATGGGTGGATCAGAAGCTTGATGTGATTCTGGCTCCTGGGGCTCAGAATACAGCCGTGGGCCATGATACATATGGATGGCCTCCTTACACCGTTATATGGAACGTGTTGGATGTAAGTGTCTATTTTTGTCTCGTTTTGCTGTTTTCGCCTTGGCTCTTTAGCGCATATACTAATTTCTGTCAATCCAGTATCCTGCATGCATTATTCCATTTGGAAAAGCGTCCAAAGAGCTCGACTCCGAGCCTATGACAACAAGTGATGATACGCAGCCGGACTGTCAGTGAGCCTGTCTCTTGTATCGAATGAATTGCTAACAGATACCAGATCACCCCGATGAGGTGGATGGCGCCCCATGTGCTATCCAGATCATCACGCCGCGCTTCCAAGATGAGAAGTGCCTGTGGGCGGCAGATATCATTGACCGGGCATTGGCCGTTTATGACAAGGAATAATGGGATGCTGGCTGATGGGAACGTGCCCACCAGAAGTTCGGCCGGATCGCTACGCTCGGGATATTCAGGGTATGCCATTCAAGATCATACAAGTTCAGTGACTAGGAAATATCATTTGACGCCGTATGCTGTTTTGCAAGAAAGTAATTCAAAAGGTAGAATACATATGTGAAACCGGTCCTAACCCGTTTAATATTTTAAAGGTGTGTAGAAAGGACAAGCTTTCGGGGCTTGAAAAGAGAAACAGAACAAGAACTACGGACTCGGGCTATCATCGTACCGTGGTCCGCCGTCATTACCACCGTACCCAGCACCAGGCGTAGCAGCCATTCCACCCATCGCCGGAGTTGGCGCATCGAACGCCGCAGGGGTTGGAGCACCACCGGGAGTCGGCGCACTGAAAGCTCCACCAGGGGTGGGCGCACTTTCGGGCCACCCGCTAGGAGTTGGTGCGCCAGGAGTCGGAGCAGCGTATGCGCCGGGTGTGGGGGCGGAGTAGTTTCCACCAGGAGTCGGGGCATCGTCGAAATCACGCTGGTCTCTGCCGGCAGACATGCTGTTCCAGCCGGGAGTGCGACTGCCTGTGTTTGCACCGGCGTTCCAGCCAGGAGTGCGGGATCCAGACGCAAATGCGTCGAAACCGGAGCTTGAGTCGTATGGTGTCTTAGATCCCGAGGTCCAGGACGGGGTTCGGCTGCCAACTCCTCCATATGCGGTGCGGTTTCCTTCGTAGGGGTTCGCGGTACGGGAGCCGTCATTCTTCCAGGCCGGAGTACGGCTGCCACTCAAGCCACCCCAAGCAGGAGCTATATGGTGATTAGCATCTTCGTCAACCTTCGTAAGACCAACCTTCGTAAGACGGGTATACTTACTTCTCGCAGAAGCACTGTTCCAAGCGGGGGTTCTGGACGAATCGGCAGCGATCGGTGTTCGGCCACCGGCCCAACCATCTCTCCCAGGACCGCCCGAAGTGTATGGAGTTCGCCCTCCAGGGCCGCCTCCTCCTCGTCCACGGCCCATGGAGAGGGGCTGTTTGGAGACAGGACTACGGAAATGTTAGAAAGGCTGTGCATCAAACACAATAGGGGAAGAACATACTCTTTAGGTGTCAGAATGTCACGCGGGATGTGTACGGGCTTGTTAGATGTGTAGAGTTCAACTTGGGCGGAGCTGTCGTCGGCGTCGCGGACAATACCGACGAGACCCTTATAACGACCCTTGCGGATAGTCACAGTCTTTCCGATAAGGTGATCGCGGCCGCGACGAGGAGGTGGCATTGCAGCACCACCTCCAGGGGTTTGCATCGCCAGGGCAGGGTTCATCTTGGTGAGATCGGGTCCGGTGGGCCGACCACCTCTTGCTGATACGGTAACGACATTCGTTGTCCGCACCACAGAGATACCCGCGTTTTCGGCTTGGGCTTTATTATGCAAGAAAAGGAACGAACGGTGGATATGGCGGATTACCCCACTGCGCTGCTCTCCGTAGACCTCGCGAACGGTATCACCACTTCGAATCTCTGCGCCATTGCGATCAGTAGCCACAGCATCGCGACGGGGGATAATCTTGTTTGCGATTTGTGTAGGAAGAATGTTGCGGATAGAACCATTCTGGTCCACCACACGCAGGGACTCCCGGTCCACTTTAATGACACAAGCAACAGTGGCAGCATCAAGCTGGACGAGATCATGAACATCATAGATGCCGAGTTGTCCATCGGCAGCCATCTCAGCAGAAAGTCGAAGATCCTTGCTGAAAATTGTGATCTCCTGCATACTCATATCACTGAGCAGAGTGACGGTGTCATCCTTGACCTGCACGACCATGCCCAGTTCGTTCTGGTATCGACTGCCGCCGATAACCTTGACGTGATCACCTTCCCGAAATCGTTTACGGAGAGTCCGAACAGGCGCGTCAATTGTCTGACCAGCGAGCTCGCCCTCGGTGACTTGCAATGAAACAATGTCACCTCGAGTTGACACTGTGCGACCAATAAGACCCTGCTGTTCACCCCGGTAAACCTCCACTGGATCACCCGGTTGGTATGACTCTTCAGCGGTGGAGTTCTTCAGGGTCTCGGCCAGCGACGCCAGATCCAAATTGGCAGTTCCATCTTCTCCTCCACGCGCGAACATTGTAACCTCCTCTAGCCGGGGGTTAACATTTTTGGCATTCAAGTGCTGGACACGCATATCCTTGATGAGGAACCCATCCACGTAGTTCTCGTTCAAGTAGTTCCATGATTTTCCGCCTAGACCAGAAGTAGATGAGAGATATTTTGCGTGCTTCTTTTTCGCCTCTGTCTCACTGAACAGGCGCTGGGGAGGGCGGACGGTGCTCACAGCACCGCGTTTGCGCTTAGCATCGGCAGCAGGGGCACCAAAAGCATCGTCATTCAGGCCATAGTCCAGTCGAGGAACAAGTCTCACAGTGACATTCAATCCATTGGTTTCGACCTCCTCAATCTGGGCCAAATCGCCCATGTATTTGCCACGCTTGATGCGAATCCAGCCACCGGGCAAAAGCTCTTCCGATTTATGGACGCGAAGAAGATCTGGCATCTCCTTCACTGGGACCAGGGTCAGCTTCTGCGATGGGTAGTAGAAGTTGATGCCGTCCAAGCCTTCGGTAACATCGGCCTGTCTGCGCGCTTCACAGTAGAACCAGCCCTGCATAATGTTTCCGCGCTCGAAAGCCGAGATAATTCGAATGGGGTTGCGGGAGCCTGATGGACGCTCTTCTATCCGTTTCTGGATAGAATATACGACCTCCTTCTCCTTGCCAGGCTTGCAGCGTCCACCCCAAATGCTGGGGTCTTCCACACTAGGAAGCAGGAGTCGCTTCGGGACTACAAGGGAATCTGTTGCGGCAGCACGGTTGCGTCCGTATCGTTCCTTGAGCATCTGGGCTTGCTTCTCTGCGTCCATGCTGGCGTCGATCTCGCGCTGGCGATCCAGCTGTCGATGGCGGCGGTCGTCTGTCTCGGTGCCTTGGGGTAGCGCATCGAGATCATCCGGATGTGTTTCCATGCCATATTCGGCGAGCTCATCTTCCTCATCTTCGGCCTCGTCCTCTTCCTCATCGACACCGGCCTCGTCTTCGATGAAGGGATTGGCAACACGCTTCACTCGCTTTTGTGGACGAGCCTAGAAGAGAAACCATGCGTTAACAAAGCCTTCATGCATTACCATGCCCCATGGAGAACATACCACATCCTCTTCGTCGTCTTCGTCGTCTTCGTCCTCGTCCTCCTCGTCTTCGTCCACTTCATTCTCAATCTCCTCTTCATCTTCGACATCCTTGGCATCGTCGTCCTCATTTGCATCTGTTTCGCGAGGGTACTTCACATCATTCTCCTCATCAGCGCCATCGCCACCTGAGTGTTCTTTCTTGGTTGGCTGTTTCGCGCTCATTTGTTAGTGTCTGTTCATCGAGGCTTGACAGAAATATCTAGACCAACCTTAGCTCTGGGCTCCTCGGCATCAGACTCTTCTTGGGGTGCAGGGTTGAAATCATCCTCGTCATCCTCGGACCCGAAGTCTTGGTTGAGAAAGTTTGACATTTTGACAGGTGGTGTCTTAACGCGCTATTGCAAATGATCTGGTCACGCCACTTTCGGCACGTCGTAATTTGGAGTTGAGATATAGTGAGATCTCTATCAATCACAAGGAGAATCAGCAACTAAAACGACAAACATAAGTACGAGAAGCAAGACGAACCGTATCCAAGGAAACCGCGCTACCACTTGCGGGTTGGGGGACAAGGCGTAGATAACAGTATGCGAACTGACCGGGTATTTTCCGACGAATGGCCAGTTCCAAGTAGCGTCAGGTCAAATGAAGCTGATCCAAACGAGAGAAAAGCGAATGGAAAGTTAAGAGGGAGCACAACAGACAGTCGAGCTCTGCGGGCAATCACCGAGTTCCGCGACCGCCTACAAAGAACACGGACCGGAAGAGATCTCGGAGTTTGTTAGACGATGAAGTAACAACACCACAGCGCAGGCGCAAATTATAGCTCTGCTAAGGGATAATTTGAGAAAGGACAAATGAGGAATTAAAGTGTCGGAGCGTGGAGGTCGAGTTGCCCAGAGGCATAATCCTTGCGTAAGTGGTCGTTGTGGCGCGCCGTATTTGGCCACCTTTGAGTCTCTGGCATCTCTCAACTTTGCCTTCAAGCTCAAAGACTTTTGAGCATACAATACCTCATTGAGAATTAACAGAGAAGCTTAAATACAAATCTTTTCAGGCATACAAGCTCAAGTACGTTTACTTGATAACCAGGACAAACTACAATGTCCTTATAATTACACTAATGCGGATGAATGCCTCGATTAATATATACTCCTGTCTCTGGACCAACATACAGTAAGAGGAGAACTCAATTCCTTAGACAAACATGAAGAGACGAATCGAGCAAAGTCTGCAAACAACCTCAGAGAAAGAAAAAGAAATGCCATAAAGGATCATATATACATCCAAAACAGCCGGGTCAGTGATCAAAATCAGTCATTATATTGCTTGGCTTTCGAGTATACACCCCAGAATATTTGATACTTTGGCCCTCTTAGACCTACCCAGAATCATCCCGGACATCCGAACTTAAGTCTTTCACAAGGAAGTTCATTCTAACAATCGTACAGTACTGAGTGAGCCAATGTCGCTGTTCAGACGACCCCCAGGTATCCCAAAAAGGTTCCAGTCTGTTATTCAGCGCTTTAGTTTTGGCTGAAGTGAGGGAGCGCAGTTGACCCATTTTCTGAGCTCTTTCACGACCTGGCTCCTTCTGATCTTCCAACCTTTGGTGGCTATCACGATAATTCTTGATAATCAACCAATACAAACCCTTGATCATAGAAACATCCCAGTAAAACTGTGGGTCCACATGACGCAAAAGCTTCTTGAAAATGATATCGCAATGTGGCCGTAAGTTGTGAGCTGCTATTTGTAACGCATAAGCAGCTGCGCTCTCCTCGGGCTCGGTGTCTTGGGATTTTCGTATCCGACCCGCCATCGGATCAGAGTGTTGGTAAAACCAATCAATACCAGCTGGCTCGGCTCCTCCTGCGCCAGCTACTAAAGCAGTCTCACCGGAGCCTCGGTCGAAGTCGGTCCGGCAGCCTGGCTGGGTAAACGAGTGGTCCAAGAGCTAGTCAAGGATTCGTGGACCTTCGGGGTTCTCGATTGCCCGGTGTCAGATAGTTCGAGAGGTGGGGTTGAGTTCGATGGAATTGATTCCAGCACCGTCATACTGAATCGATTTTGAGTCGAGTTTGTCATTGTCGGGTATGGGGAGAGAGAGAGAGTGCTATAAGACCTTCCGTAGTCCAATGGAGATACCCATGTGGCAAGGGGTCGAAGTCTTCGCCCCGGATGATCGGATCCCCGTACTCTGCATCGCGGTTCCATTCCTCGCCGGACTCGTACTCGAGGTCATCCTCATTGGGCAAATATATTGGAGTGTATTTCTGGGGAGCTTGGTGATATTGAATCCTTTCGACAGGAGCAGTTCGGCCATTTCGGCAGTGATGAAGCTGTACAGCTCAAGCTTGAGGCCATCATCGTTCCACACAGATAGAGGGTAACCAGTATCCTCTAGACGCTCAACGACTCCCCTAAATACATCATTGTCGTGCATCAAAGCGACATGGTGGGGAATAGACATCCCATCGATAGCCGTGGGAAAGTGCCGAGGATCTAGGCCTCCTTTCAGCAAGATAGCGACAATGAAGAGTACACTTTCGGGATCTCCGCCCTCAATAGCTGCATGGAGTAAACTCCTGCCGTTCTGGTCGTAGTTTCTGAAATCGACCAACCCAAGATTGCCGAGAAGTGAGAGGCAGCTTGTACATTGACATTCTTTCACGAATTCATACGCATAGTTAAACCCAGCACCACCTCGACTAGCCCTGTAAGCTGCAATCTCATCTCTGCATTGGTACGCGGGTTTGAAGCTGTAGTAGTTCATCCATGGCTTGAAAACCTGTTCAAGTGTGCTCTGTGCCGGTTCCGATCTCAACCATGTTTCCACCTGCTCTCGGTGCATTGGCGATGCTTCAGCAAATTCATGCAGAGAATGAAGGTCCTCGGGGGTCGGAAGCTTTGTATCAACATGCAGCAGCATAGGCAGAACCAGGCCCAGCAAGTTTCAGACATGGTCCCTAAGATCCATGGAATAGGCTATGCCCCGCAAAAAACCGTGGCTAACATCATCGGCATCATTTGAGCTGAGACTTGACAGGAGATCTGTTGGAGCAGTCCCAGAGCCAGTGAAATCGTCCTCGTTGTCTCGGAATTCACGCATTCGTTGAGCAACCATATCGGCAAGTACGAGCGATGTTGCGGGATGCTCATCAGATACAACTTGAATCATTCCACCAACATCGCTTGCAAGGTCGTCGCCGATTTCAAACGATCGTAGCGATGACATCGTGAATGATTGGCAGATAATCTTCAAGGCAAAGTGTGGGCATAAATGACTTGCCTCGAGATCCTAAATATGCAGACGAGCACGTCTCAAAGTTATATTTCACATCGAATCTCCGGCTTCGCACTCAAAAGGAAGCCAGCACTGCTTTTGCCTAATAATATATTCATCTCAAAGAACTTCGAAGGCGATGGTAACGGTTCTCAGAGTTTCCCTGATCACGGCTCGAATCCCATCAAAGAAAATGAGAATAAAGGAGTGAGATCGAAAGAAGTCCGGTGGGCTGAACGTGCAAACTTCGGCTCTCGAGCATAGTTTGCTCGTCTGAACAAAGAAGGGACTTCGGGATATAAAGACTTCAAGATTCTGATTTCCCCTTTCTTTGTTGGATCCTTTGAATCTTGCTTGTCGTTGTCGGTCGTAGTTATGCTTCCTCAAATGTTCTTACCAACGCAATGGCCAGCTAATATCACAAACTAGGGAGACGGCGAGAGTTTAGTTATGAATCAGAATCAGTTATATGCATCGAATATCCAAAGGCGGCGACGTCTACCGTAAATCGTGAAATATACAAAAAGGCCAATGTAATGTTATCGTACAAGGCAGATCGTAGCAAAAAAAAAAAAATTTCGTCACAGACGAGAGGATATCTAGCCAAAAGCAGCAAAAGAAAAAGAATCAAAATGGGTATGGTCTACCGGCGCAGTCGAAAACACCCAAAAAAAAAAAAAAACAAAGCTTTATAGCTTCATGCCAAACATGCTGTGGACACGCAAACTCTGGCGCATACTCAGATCAAGCATAATCTCCTCACTGCCACCGGGAATAGCATAGGCACGCACATCACGGTACAGTCTCTCGATCTTACCGCCCTGGCCCCCGCGACTGTAACTCAAACCACCGAAGATCTGACTAGCCTCGCGAGCGCAGAACTCAAAGCATTGCGTAGACTGCGCCTTCAATCCAGCGATGGCACCGCCGAGCTTAAGCATAGCCTCGGTATCCTCCATGGACTGGCACTGGAAGATGGTGTTCTCGAGCCAGTTGTAGGTGGACTCAATCTGTCGTGCCATATGGGCGAGTTTCATGCGAATAACTGGGTGGTCAATGAGACGCTTGCCGAAGGTCTTGCGCTTGTGCGCGTATTTCATAGACTCTTCATAGCAGACACGCGAGAAGCGCACGCACTGAATCACGATGCCGATGCGCTCGTGGTTGAAGTTGGTCATGATAACCTTGAAGCCCTGGTTCTCCTTGCCGATCAGGTTCTCCACAGGCACCTTGACATCCTCGAAGGTGACGTAGGTCGTGCCGCTGGACCACACACCCTGGCAGTCCATGCGGCGGGTGCTAACGCCGCCGGCTTCGCGCTCGATGAGCAGCACACTGAGACCGTTCATGCCGTCCTTGCCGGTGCGCACGGCGGTCGTGAAGTAATCGGAGTAAATACCGTTGGTAATCCACTTCTTCTCGCCATTGACGATGTAGTGCTTGCCGTCCTCAGTGAGCTTAGCCTCGCAACCCAAGTTTGCGACGTCACTACCCGCATCGGGCTCGGTGATGGCGAGGCAGATACGCTTGTCACCGGCCAAGATACCCGGCAGGATTCGGTCGACCAGCGGCTTCTTGCCGAACTTGACCAATGGCGGGCAGCCAATTCCGTAGCCACCAATCAAGCTCCACACCAGACCACCGCTGCCGGCACGCGACAGCTCGTCAGTCAGCAGCATCTCGTGGAACAAATCCCATCGGTCTGGTGACACGGACTTCACGCGATGCGGGGTGTGCATCTCGGGGAAGTGGACACCCAGCAGTCCGGCTAGGTAGCCTCGCTCTCCCATCTGCTTGTAAATGTGAGCGGGCACTTCCTTGGCCTCGTCCCATTCGGTCACATATGGCTCGATCTCAGACTCGACCCACTGGCGAACCTCGTCTCGCAATGCGGCGTGGGACTCATTAAAGTAGGGGGATGCATACTATGAGCGACGTAAAGATTAGCTTCTGCGGAACTGTAAACCCCACAAATCTGTGACAGATAGCAAACGCAAAAGCTTATCAAAACTTACACCTTGGTACCATGAGGGATCGGCGAAGGGGATCAACTCTCCATAAGGGTCTTGAGGCACTCCGGTGGCAGGCGGTGTCACGGAAGACGAAGACCCGGTGGACTTCGGCTCGGGGGCAGCCTTTTTCGGGGCTGGCGCTGGGGCAGGTGGCGCCGGTGCCGCCTTCTTCGTATCCAACGAACCGATCTGCAGCTGACCCTTGTACTTCTTCAAAATGCCCTCATTGTGGTACTTCCAGAACTGTTTTGAGGCGTCCTTTCCAGCAACTCGCTGGAGAACTAGACACACTGTTAATACGGATTTATTGGGCGTGGCGGATGCTCTCGGGCCAACGTACTCTTCTTTCCACCTGTTCCAAAAAAAAAAAAAAAAAAGGCGTTAACATGTGATTCCCATGCTTATCTGCACGTGTGACTTCACTTACCAGGGTGCTCATCTTGGAACTTGGAAACATCGTAGACATCTTCGTCAATGATGATCCAGGGACTGTCACCTTTGCTATGGGAGGCGACGTCCTCTTTGCTAAATGTCTTTGCCATGGTGGCGATGGGTGGGGAGAGTGAGGGATGAAGGGGAAAAGCGTACAACAAAGATTTATATTAAGGTCAAGGAATAGCAGTTTAGGAGAAAGAAGAAATTTCAAGTCCGGGGAAGCTGGGGAATATATGTATGGGGCAAGAAACAATTTCCGCTAAGTTCGGGCGATATTCCAAGTCCGGACATGAAGATGCACCAAAAGGGGCCTCGGAGCATGATCGTACCAGTTCACATGCTCCTACACAAAGTAGACCCTGGGACCTTACGCTGCAGCAGTCATTGGTTGCTGATCATTTCGGTCATCGCCGTTGGCAGACAGTCTATTGGCTTGTGCTGCGTCATAAGGAAGTGCCGAGGCATAACAGCCCTGCCCTGGGAGCAGTGGGTTGCTGAGTCAGCAACGGCGTCGGCCCCGGGGCCCATGTGAACATGTGAAGATGAGTAGCGGCCGGTTTGTAATTGGATTATCCCATGTTGCCACGGATTCTGCCAATATATCTCGATACAGCTATATACTCAGTGTAACACTTATATAGAATAATAGACACTTCGTACAATTAAGTCTAGTTCGTAGTTTCGTCACTACAAGTAGGTATGTACCTCTGGCATGTGCAGGTTCTACTCCCGAAACCCTTGCAAGCCAGCCTGACCGGCATGTTCAAATCATCGCGACCCTACTGTGGTCCTTCTGACCGAGTGTATAGAGTACAAGAATGCAGGGGGAATTTAAAAGTAACATAGGAATTTCCATATCAATCACAGTGACGGAAAGCTACACTAGCCCTCCAAATAGATCACGTCGGCGTAGACAGCCTGATTAGTCTAGTAATACATCCAGCATCAAGATTCTATGCCGCAACAACACTCTACTGCTCTTCTCCCTCTGACTCGTACGAGAACTCATCAGGGACAGGTGCGTCCTCCACGCCTTCTTCGTCCTCATCCACCGCCGTCAGAACACCGGCACCAGCCGCAGCACCTGAGGTAGCAGCGGATAGAGCAGCCCGAGCATCGGCCCGTTGAGGAGTCTGCAAAGCAGCGGTTCCGATGGCAGCCTGCAGGCGGTCTTGGAGGGTTTCGGTCGCAGGAGGTGCTTGGCGAGCCTCCTTGCTAGCCTTCAATTCGATTACCTCGCGAGGCTCGTCGGGCTGCTTGTCCAGAACAACGACAACACCGCCAGTGGGCTGCAATTTTGTTAGCATTGAATTCATTGGGATGAACAGAAATGAACATACCCTCTTGACCGGCTCGTACCGCGGGTCGGGGAAAGTGAGGTACTTGAGCTGGGCTGGAAGTACCCTTGACAGGTTGTCTAGCTCGTACCCGACCTTCTCCCGCTCTGCTTTCTTCTTCAGTACCTCTGCGGCACCCTTCTCTGTCTCCTTGCCTTCTTCGCCCTCCTCCTTAGGACCTTCGTCTGTCTCCATTGCATCCAGCTGATCAGCAGCCTTGGGTGTTGTAGGCGCTTGGTCAATATCCATGCTCTCACGGCGTGCTTGCTTCTCCCGACGCTGCGCGCGACGTTTTGCCTGGGCAGTGGTAGAAAGAACAGCAGTCTTCACCTTCTCCGGGGCCTCCTCCGCCTTCACTTGTTGCTCAGGGGGGTAGTCAAAGAGACTAGGGCGGGTGTTGCTGTGGAACTTGAAGTGTGGGACTTCGAGCTTCTGGTCGACACCGATCACGGATGTTGGGGTGAAGCTGAGCGACAAGAAGTGTGTGAGAGGGAACCAGTACCAGTACTGCACGAAGACCGCAACACCAACGATACCGGGCATGTTGAGGTTACCCGTCTGCGTCTGCAAGCTGATAGTGCAGTTCCGGCCACCAGCATCAATGATACCAAGAGCAATGGCACAACCGAACTTAGCCATAGCGTCCTCGTGACGGTCACCAAGCATTTTCATCATGGCCTTGCGGAGGCTGGTAACACGGGGGTTCATGGCCTCGTTCTGCTGGACGAGAACCATGGCAAGAGAGATCAAAGCACCCTGACGGACAAAGTCGGTGGAGTCCTTAAGCATAGGCTCCAGGAGGTCGATGGCTTCATCCAAGCCGGTGCCGGCGCAGGAGATACCGAGCGCCATGGCGGCACCGTATCGGACGTGAGGGTTGTATGATTCGGAAAGGAGCTCGACCATGCGAGGAACACTCTGGTGCTTGCGGAACAAGATGAATCCCAAGCTGAGCACTGCAACTCGGCGAACATCGTCGTTCACATCACTGACAGCGACGTGCAGAAGCTTGCGGACTGCCTTGTTGCTGCCGGTGCCACAGTAAGCCAGGGCAATGGTCATGATACCACCGTAGCGCAGAGTTGGGTCGGGGTCGCCGAGAAGACCGTTGATAAGCTCGTCGGCAGCTTCCTGGCGTCCGAACATGATCAAAGCCATACCCATGGCCAGACCACGAACAATCTTTTCGTGCTGCGTGTCGTGTGCGTACTGGATCATGTCCTCGAGAGCCTTCATATTACCGGTGCCAAGCATGATGAGACCCATGGCGAGACCGACGGCCTCACCGTTGAGAGCGGAATCAGTGTAAAGGACGCTCCGCAGGTCTTCGTAAATGCCCTCGTCGCCTGTCGCCATGCCCGCAACACCGAGACCAAGGGCACCGCCATGCTGAACAACCTCCTCCGTAGCCTTCTTGAAGTGGTCGCGAATGATGTCAACCGCCATGCCACCGTGATTCGCGTAGATGAGACCGAAGGCGTAAAGGGAACCACCCTGGCTGTATACAGATCCTGAGCCTCCAACTCCAGCGATGTGTTCGCGGGGCAAGTAAGGCTGCAGGAGCTTTTGACCCTGGCTGAGGTTGCCGCGGTGGATACAGCCCAATGCAGCAGTGGCGGTGAATTTGGACCAATTCACGGCCTTGCCGAGCCACTCTAGGTTGTCACGGAAGAACTTATCGTGGGTAGTTCCCGCATGCATGAACGCGTTTGAAAGTGTCACCGCGGTGTGGAAGATAGAATTGCGAGCCTCAAGGCTGTCACGGACCTTGTTCAGAATTGCGATGTCGGCCTTGTTGTTCCGGTATAAGAATTCCAGATTCAACTGGATGGTCTTGATTCCATCGAGAATTAAGAGAATGTTCTTGAAGGCAGTCACCGCATCCTCTGGTAGATCTGAACGTTTACCCGAGGCCCGGGAGGAGCTTCCCTGGTCTTCGAGCAATGCGTCAGTCTCCCTTGGCTCGTTGTTCTCGTCATTGTTTTCTTTCTCCGCTTCATCTTCGGGAACAAGCTCAGCAATCTCTTGTCGAACCTTCTGGAGGAACTCTTGGGTGCTGTTGTCGTAAAGATCGAAGGAAATTTGATAGGCAACGGCGAGGGATCGCGCATCTCCCTTCTCTACCAGCTGACGAAGAATAGCGGAGGCCATCGAGTGTTCATTAAGATAGACAACGCACTTGGCGATCGAGAAGAAGTCGGGTGCCGGGATCTCATTAAGAAGTTCCAAAATTAGTTTAAGGATCTAGAAAGTTAAGCCATGGTTAGCCGACTCGGGCAAATTGTATAGAATATTTGGGAACACGAACCTCGCTGCGGAAGGCTCGTTCCTGGACAATGCCCATGCAGATATCCAGGACGTATTCCATGAGCTCCTCGCTGCCACGGGAGTCGCCCTCCTCCTGCTTCTCGTCGCTACTGGCGCGGAGTATGGCCATACGGAGCACATCCAGACTCTTTGCCTCGATGGCGATTCCAATGACTTGACGGTATCGCTTTTGTCGGAAGCATGCTTCAAACAATCGCTCAATGACAACCTGCAATTGACCCTGGACACCGCGCTTCAAGACAAGAGAGTTTTCCTCGTGCTGAACGGTAGTGTCATCGCCACCAGGGTGTGCGGCGTCCACGCCGGGAACCTCCGCGCGAGAAAGCAACGATTTCGAGGGCAGTGCGGATTTGGAGAAAGGTGTGATAGGAGAAGTCAGGCTAGCGGATGTGCTGCTTGCACCATCGCCCGATGCTGGGAAAGCAGTGTTCAGATTCGCTGGTTGGTCACCCGCCGTAGGCCGTTGGGCGGCAGATAGAGAGACGAAGGTATCGACGCATTTCGCTACATGAAGAAAAACGTTAGTATCAGTATCAGAGAGAGCCATTGCTGCGGGTATTCTTCAACATACCAATAATGGTCTCCTCATACTCGCCGCCGTTTTCCAACTTGAACAGCTTCCCAGCGCCCAGAGCAAGAACCATGCTCTCGTTATATTCCTGCAGGTGATAATATACCTTTGATGCGACTAGTGCCGCAAGGCCGCGTTCCGGAAATGATTCATCTTCGTAGAGAGCCTCACTAGGTGGATAGTCAGCAGAGGCCTAGAAGCCGGTTGGACTCGGGAGAAATGACGCAACAATCGAGATGAAGCTCATTCTCACAAGTCTAGTCAAAAGGAACTCACATTTCAGGGACAGCGTTTACAACCTCTGTCCAGAGATGATCGATCTGAGAATCTAATGTTTTCAATGCAAAGACCTTGAGCTCTGGATCAGGCTCGGAGAGGAAGCCAACCAAACCGGCGGCTGATATGAGTCCGACCATCTTTATTGAGAAACGATTCGCGTCACGATTTGCTGGACGGAATTTAAGAAATGATAAGTGTTTTGTTGCTGTTATGATGAAGCAACGTCAATCGGGAGAGAGCTTGAAACAGCGGATCAGCCCCAGCGCAGAAACAGGGTGTCAAGGGAGGATGAGTCACCCCAAATAATGAGAAGATGGCAAGAAAGACAAAAGTTGATTAAATGAAAGAGACGAAATGGATGAAGTGCACGTACAAATGGAAGCTGGGAGCAGTTGTCAGAAGCTTTGCTGGCGCGAGAGCAACGTCAACGCCTGAGCGGAGCTGACTGTACATGAAAGATCACGTGGATGGTACCCAGTCAGCTGCGAGCGGCCCCAGTCCGCGGTAAACAGGTCATCATCACTTGGCGAATGCTCCTTCTTTCTGATCGCGTGATGATTTCAAGAGTTGATTAATCTTGGACTGAAACTACTAAATAGTCTTCCTACCCAGGACTGCCGCGACGAAGCTTCAACTCTTCGCCTGGTTGGAACTCGCCATCCACGCTTCCTTTCTCTATCATGTCGACGCTTCTTCAACAATCCTTTCGTGGTAAGAGGCTGCCACCTGTACCGGCTGGAGCTCCTAATTACCACAATGACCCTCTTTTATATGTTGAGCGTGAGACAAAACATATACAGCGCAATCTTCAAGTCCTGATCGATGCTCAAAGCGAGGGCCTCCTCTCCGTTCTCGCCGCGCCTCAAGCAGTTGATATCTCAACCGGGACTATGACTCCTGCATTGTCATCTAATGGGAGTCAACCACAGTCCCTTTCCACGGTGCCCACTAGGCAGCCCGCGCCCAAGAAGATTGGGCTTCGGGCTGCCCGAGAGGGCATATTTCAATCAATATATGATCTACTGAAGTTACGAGAAGAAGAACGAGAGATTCTCATATCTCAGACCAACGAAAGAGATAACGCGCTGCATGATATCCAAAGCTTCCTCTCGAGAAGAAATGGTCTAGAAGACGCTATTACTGCTATACATGGAGATGGGGAGAGCCGACGTTCAAAGCAACTAGAAGAAGAGGCTCAGAACCTCGAGACTGACATTCATGAATTGGAGACCAGGCTTTATGAGATGAAGGCTAAACATCGACATCTTGTGAGGGAGATATCAGACGTTAACAACTCGGTCGATGCCAAACTTTCATCTTATACTGAATCTTTGTCTTTACTCGACTCCGACATCCGAAACTACCTCCGTGACCCTCCAATCCAACCGTTATCGCAAAGATCAGGCGAATCCACCTTTCACTCTTTGAACCCCAAACGTCGCACACTCAACATGGCCCAGGAGCATTGGAACACTGAACAAGTCAGTCTGCGCAGTAGGCAACAGAAAGTGGATGCGGAAATACTGGCACTGGAAGAAGGAGGCGGAGTATGGAAACAAGCGGTGTCCGATGTCACCGGCTTTGAGAAGCGCTTACAAGCCAACATGCGGCATTATGTTGAGATGACCACATCAACGACCGAGTCAGAAGGATCCACACCGACAGATTACAAAGACGGACTTGTGAAGAGTATTCTGGATGACATGGAGAGAACCACTCACCGCATCGAATCACATCTGGAGCTCGCCGAGGATAAGGACTGGAAGCTATTAGTTTGCTGCATTGCAGCCGAGCTAGAGGCCCTGCGGGAAGCAAGGGGCTTGCTCCTTCCCGCCTTCGGCCTGCCGGTGCAGGAGGATGCACCCTTGAACTCTACTTCTCCCAAAGAGTCCCCACCGATAGAACACGGCCTGGAGGAGGGACATGAGGACACCCATGCGGGTCAGCTGGAAAATGACGACCCAGAACCTCCAGCCGACCTGCTCAAGGATGAAGATCCCCATCATTCTGATGCTAGATCGGAAGAAGATGATGAGCCAGATCCGTCATGGCTGACCTGATCAGGCCTTTAGTACATATCTAAATGAATAATAGTCCACATCTACATGCATGGATGTCTTCATAATATCGACAGCCAAGTGGTAATTTCATATTTTCGCTAGGTGAATATAATTTTATTGTTCTTCATCGTGTCGATAAATTGGATAGCTATATTTTTCACTATATACCCGTATTTCTCAGTTGACCCTGCCTAGGTAGAGGCGACGTTCAAATTGTGCTTGGTGGTAGTCGACCCTCCGAATTATTTGTTGTGGGCGGACCACCGAAACCTCCCTGTACCCTCGACCTCTTCCTATAACAACAGCAAACTGTAAGCGATGCATTTCAAGATAAATAATTATCAAATGAATTAGATCTGGCCATGGATCTTCCATCAGCAAACTTCTCTTTTCATCTCCCATCTTTTTATGATGGCAACAAGCTCGAATGTCGCATTTATCTCCCGCCCGCGCTCCAAAATATAGAATCAGCAACGACGTGGCCCAGCCGCGGCGCCATTGTCGCGCATCCATACGCAACTCTGGGGGGATGCTACGATGACCCAGTCGTCAGTTTTATTGGCAGTGAACTTCTACAAGCCGGCTGCATCGTGGGGACCTTCAATTTTCGGTATAATCACCCATTGCTAACATGCCGCCATGGCCATCAAGTACTTGCTAACGAATGACATACAGTGGAGCTGGCGATTCTGAAGGACGCACAAGCTGGACTGCAAAGCCCGAGCTTGGTGATTATGTCTCGTTCTACGGATTCATGTTGCAATATCTGCACTTCCTCAAGCTCGCATTGGCCCCAAGTGAGCAAGTAGATCCCTCAAAGCCTCGCAAAGCCACAGACGGAGTAAAAAATAGCACAGATACCCGTCTCATCCTTGGTGGCTATTCATATGGGTCTTTAATTGCCTCGCATGTACCGACCCTGGATACCATGCTTGACCTTTTCCAATCCGCGCCAACGACAACCTCTACAAACAAAGCAACTCCAATACACGAGATTACGAGCACAGCAAAACGGATAGTCGGATTGTCCCTGGAGCAACTTCGAGTGAGTCACAGTCTGGCCGACGTGTCAGAGCTCCGTGCATTGACGACATCCATCTCCTATCTCCTCGTGTGTCCGCTATTACCCCCGATTAGCCACTTCCTAACAATGTTTTCGACCTTATCGCTGAACGTGAAAACTGAGACCCCTAAAGGCCCCCACATCCCCTGCCCGCGTCCAGCGAATCAGCAGAGCACGCACCAGACCCTGGCGCTTTTTGGGGACCAGGATAACTTCACATCTGCTGAGAAACTGCGGAGGTGGTCAGATGAGATGGTGCACATGCCACGCAGTCAGTTCCAGTTTCGGATGATTGACGGCGCGGGCCACTTTTGGCGCGAGAATGGGGTAGAAGTGCAGGCAAGACATGCGCTGAAGGAGTGGCTCTGTCAGACATGAAATCTTCTGCTTTTGGTTATTTGGTCCAATCATATTCAATACTTCCCCATGTATGCATGTATTGTAGCGACACAATCTCGAAGGATGACATAGGAAGGCGAAATTCAGCCCTGGAAGACTCACATGCAAACGGCATGTGAAGAAGCCCCCGGCATGTGGTTGATGCCCAATTATTTGGGAACATCATATTCCAATGGTCGCAAGAAAAAAAAAGAGAAAATTTGTGGCATTACTGTTGTAAAAAGATTGAGGAACTCCGAGAAACCATGAGATATCTCTCAGTGTACGGAATATTGTAGTAGGCAAATATTATATGCTTCCCCACGGTCCTGGGGTACATGACCGTGGGGTGAGATCATGGGGAAATTATCATGTCTTCTGATATTATCCACCACAGGGGACAAAAATAAACTAGAATAATTCAAATTAAATATCTCCAGCTGTTATATAGAGCAATAAAGTGATAGTGCAGTCGTAATAAAAAGAACAAGTGGTCAGCCCAAAGGGCCTGAAGAAACTGGCTACTATTGGCCCTCGTGACGTTTGTTAGGTCACCGCCAAAGTTGACTTGAATCTGTAGAATCCCTACTTTTACCACTCATTTACTTGTTTCTTTTTTTCTAGTATACTAGTCTTATTAACCAGTTAACAGATCCCCGCATTTCAGACCCCGGATGGATCGCTTGCTTCCCCAATGCACAGGCCTGCCATGTCGGTGTTGGGCGACCCCACAATAGCTCAGTGCCAGCATGGGCGCAAACACCCCCAAGAACACCCTTCATCCCAACCCTCACCTCCACGGTCGCTCCGGAAAACGATCTCCATCCCAGCTGTATCGTCACTCGTGAAGGATTCGTGGAATTGGGCCGGTGACACTCTGCATACCTACCGTGATGGTCTCTCCAAGGAACAACGGAAACAAAGGGCGGACATCGAGGACCGCCAACAAGTCCTATATTTGAAAATAAAGAATGTAAGCACATGCAGTGTACCTGGAGAAGGTGATCGCACCTGCAGAGTTACCCTTTCTAACCCTTAGGCTGCATGCAGGCTGTGTCGTACGAGGAATGGCGAAGTTGCGCCAGTGAACTGGATGAACTAGAGGACAACAATGCCTGGAAGCGGACTTTCGAGTGCACCGAATACGATCCTCGCTTGGTACAGGATCGCTTGCGACAGTTGGAAGATGCTCGTATCAGCTGTGATGTAAGCCGGATGCTGTTTTTGGTGCGCACTGCGCTGAGTCGGGACCTGGCCCACATGAGCAATGCCTCCCTCTATCGCCATTCGCATATCGGCACCAAGGATTTGATTGACAGGTATATCACTACGGCTTTGGAGACCATCGCCACCATGGTGGACCTGTCGGTGCATGATCGCTGCGATGGGCTCGAGCTGAAGTACATCCTGGACCAGCTGCTGGCAGCTCGACAGGCATTTGGTCGCAGTGCGCTCCTCTTCTCCGGTGGTGCCACTTTTGGAATGACCCATATCGGAGTTCTCAAGGCCCTCTATGAAGCAAACATGATCCCTCGAATTATCTCAGGTGCATCTGCTGGTAGCATTGTGTGTGCGGTTTTTTGCACACGCACGGATGACGAGCTGCCGGCTCTTTTGGATACTTACGCACATGGGGATTTTGACGTCTTCAATGAGAAGGGCCAAGAGGAAAATATCCTACAGAAGATGACTCGCTTTTTGAAGTTTGGATCATTTCTTGACATATCCCACTTGGCAAAGACTATCAGGAACTGGCTGGGAGATATGACATTTCAGGAAGCATATAACCGCACCCGCAGAATCCTGAACATCTGTGTGTCGAGTGCTGGCATGTATGAGCTTCCACGGCTGTTGAATTATATTTCTGCGCCCAATGTCTTGATCTGGTCTGCTGTGTAAGCTCCCTTTTTTTTCATCCTTTCAACACATTTCTAACGTATCCCAAGGGCGGTATCATGCTCTGTTCCCTTTGTCTTCAGGCCATTCACCTTGATGGCCAAAGATCCGTTGACAGGGGAACCGGTCCCGTGGAATGATCTTCACAAACAGTATATCGATGGCTCCGTCGATGGAGATCTGCCCATGACACGGTTATCAGAGATGTTTAACGTGAATCATTTCATAGTGTCCCAGGTGAACCCCCATGTGGTGCCATTCCTTCCAAAGGAAACAGGACCACAGGATGAGACCAACGACAGCCCTTCATTCATACCTCGGTGGATGAACACAATGACACATCTTGCCAAAGACGAGGTTCTGCATCGGATGAACGTCCTCTCGGAACTTGGAGTCTTCCCAACATCAATGATCAAGTTTGCCTCGATTGTGAACCAGAAATATCATGGAGACATCAACATATACCCGGAACTCATTTCTTCCAACTTCCCACGGCTCCTGGAGAATCCGACAACCGAGTTCATGCTTTCAGCATGCCTAAGTGGCGAGCGAGCGACATGGCCGAGACTAAGCCGTATCCGGAACCACTGCGCCATTGAGCTGGCACTCGATAATGCCATTCAAAATATGCGGGCCCGGGTAGCCTTCAGTCCGAACCAGGTCGATCTACGTATGTCAACCCGTAGCCGTTACTCGATTGACTCGGCAGACAACAGTGGAAGGGGACGTTATCGCGACAGGCGAAGAGGATCTCACAGCCCTGAGTTAGAAAAGAGACACTCGGGCGGGCAAGCACGGTATCAGCCAGCCCGGGAACTGAGAAAGGCACGAAGCACTGTTTCATTAGAGAACCCTCCTGTCTCGCGGTCGAGCGAGTCAACCCCCATGTCAACCCAAGCAAGGACCCACCACCGTACATCCTCAGTATCTTTCACCAACGGAGCGATATTTGATATCGGGTCAAGCAGCGACGACGAGCTCGAACGATCATACTCGCTTCGTCCCAAACTAGCAGGGCAACGAGCATCTTCAGACTCATCCTCATTTGGTGGAGCACATAGGAGCCACGGACCCCATAGCCCCATCCGGTCCCGACGATCCTCATTCTCTTCTGGCGCGGGCTACGCCACTTCCACTACGGCTCGTCGCAGTTCCCCAAAGCAGGCTTATGCGCCGTCGGGTCGCGATTTCTTCATGACCGTACCACCTTCGTCCCGCCATCTGCTCAGCATGACTCCGACGCCAACAGTCTATCCGAGCTCGCCTGACTCACTAACGCGGAAACAGCGGCACTGAAGAACATACGATTAATTGTGCATCGTACTCCGTTCCTGGCTTCTCCAGGAGTCACGCAAAATCCGGATTCTTTCACACATATAAGCTCGACCCTAAAACAAAACTAATTTCGTGGTCCGGTTACAACATATACGATGTAGGACACTCGAACAGGCTTTTTGATCCTTGTCGACTCTGTGATTCTGTCCTGCGACCTATGCATACATTACATCTCTCTGGCTCGGTTATGTTTCATCTCTTTGTCTATCGTTGTCAGCGAATTACTGGCATTTATACCGGGGGGAAGGGGTGCTTTTCTGTCCAATCCGACATCCTCATACTAGACACCACCTTTTGGCTATCCCTCTTTGGGTTTCGGGTTTCAGCATATCGAATCTGCTGGGTGCATAGATTTTGCTTCTTTCCTTCCCATTTCTATCTACCACATATGACATGCATACGTCGGTTTTTTGTATGTTGTTTATAGCGGGGAAATTTTCCACGTACACGACGTGGGGCGTTGAATCCCCAGATGAAATGGAGTTCAGGTTTAGACTTTCAAGCGACTAGGCATATTTTAAGTTATTAAGGATATATTATTCTACTCCGTAGTACTCCGTACATTCAAGGATTGATACAAGGCTCCACCGTCAGCGCTAATGGCCCTGGAACTAAACTGTTTCTCAGCGCGAGCCCCGAGAAGATGCCGCTGAGTGAGCTTAATAGCCACAAAACAATGCTTGGCGGCCTTATACAGCCAACTAGAAAGAAGCTTGTGGAGGTCGGAGGCAAATCGATATCAGGAAACAATCGGCAGTCAACATTGATGGATCATGGATACACGCGTTTTATGTGTCCATGCAGTCCATGGACATGTACAATAACATCGATATGTCGATACATCGAAACTAAACACAAAACAGGTCCATATTATGCCGTGATGTCTATATTGCAAGTGTTTTAATATAAAAATGGAAGTGTCCAATTCCCAACGTCGACTATGTCACGGGGTTCCACTGTGGGCCAGACCCCGATTCACCAAGGGGCTGACGACGACTCGGCCATCGATGTTCCAGGCATGTTCCAGGTCACTTCCAGGTTGTAGATTGAGGCCTGTATCTACGTTCTCGAACTTCTATACCAGAAACAAGCGATGCTCTCCATGTTTCAGTGGGATACATCACAGTTCAATATTGGGAATTTTTCTCATTGAGTTGGTTTGACCGCGTCTCCATCGCTGATGCTGATCCAGAATCAGCCTAAATGCCCCCAACTCACCCAACTCAGAAATTGGAACAAAAGTGTTCCACCTCGCCGATCAGTTGGTAACCATTGGTCCTCACTTATCAATCAGTGGCTCTGCCAGGCTTTTTCAGCCACCTTGAGTCCACCCTCGTCCGTGGACAACCAGCACATCCTGACGCAGGCTGTGTAACTCGTATCAGCCTTTTTAGCACGCACGATGTGGCAAAATCCATACACATGAAACGAGGGACCAGCCATTCTGTTACAGGCCAAGTGCGATACACCCCAAAAAGAAGGGATAAGCTTATCATGTCAGAGATGATGGCCCTGCGGCCTCAAGAAAGGGGCAACTTGCACCAGGTGCTCTGAAGCCAAGTGAGAATGACCTCTCGGCCGTACCACGCTATGAGCCTATCAGGTACGAACGAGTCGAAGGGAAGCATTTGATACGGTCAGGCCATCCCGACAATCATCGATTTGCTTTTTGTGCTATTCTGCACGCGGAAGATGATCGTCGCACTATTGTTTGGTACCTGGCTGTGGCGTCCTGTAGCCCAACCGTTCCGTCGATAGTTGCCTTGTCGGACGTACCGGGTCCGCTTATTACCTTTTTTAACGCGTTGGCTGGCCAGCCCAGGCTTCGTGGAAAATAACTCAGCCCCAGACCATGTGCTTCTGCCCATCCACGGGTGGTTCGTACCTGGTCCCTGACGACGCGAAGGTCCCCCAAGTTGAGATCGACACACTCGTCTCTACGTGAGTACCGCTCTAAGGTATCGTAGTCCGGCCAGCCCACCTTCCGGTCTGCCCAGCCTCTGAGGAGGCAACAATGCTGAAATCATGGCGCGATCACGGAATCCACTTCGGCCTTGGACCTCACAGATCAACAAGCTTGATAAATCGGCAACCTTATAAACCCGTCCTAGGCCCTCCGTATGAATTTTCCCTGAACTATAAAATCTGTCTTTGATATACCACCCATATATCCAAGTCTGATTTTTGCCCAAATTTCTCCGTTCTTTACTTTGATATCATACAATTAATTCATACAACCACAATGAAGTTTACCGCCATCGCTGCTATGGGAATGATGGGCTGTGCCCTCGCCCTGCCCCAGGGCCCTCCTCCTTTCGTCGACGACCTGCCTCAGGGCCCCCCTCCTCACGCCGGTGAGCAGGGTCCTCCTCCTTTCGCTGGTCCTCACAGCCACACCTCCAGCGCTACCCCCAGCAGCACTGCGACCC
>PKQL01000530.1:0-20624 GCA_002916455.1 Penicillium sp. CF05 | reverse complement strand
GAATATATACACATATAACATCCTAGTACAATATATGCAAGTGTCCATTTTTATGTTGTACATCTGATTTTGCCCTTACTACTCTGCTCGTTCTATGAGTATTCTCTCTCATCCATATGTTTCTCCACAAAATAGCTTGTAACCTGGGAAGTCACGTGTTTAATAAGCAGATATCCACATAAGCAGTGCGGGGGTTGCATTTTGGTATTTACTAGTATTAATATATTAATATATTAATATCAGTTGTTATGATAAATGAATTCAGTTAATCTATTTATGAATACCATATTTGACTTTATATTATTCACGCGGTATAGAGTAGAGTATTAGCAGATATATAACTATTGACTATTAACCACGGCCTCACATTAAAAAAAAAAAAAAAGGATCTTCACGACTACTCCACAAGGCCCATAGCCAATAGTCCCGGCCTTTTATCATCCACATCATAGCTGAAAACTACGCCCACACCCTTACTCTACCCAATAATTGGCACAAGCTGAGTTCTACTCGTCTAGCTCACCGGCCGTCTCTACATCGGCCAGGCCTCCGCGATGATGATATTTTTTGGCGTTAGGGAGAGCAGCGCGGACGGTATTCCAGCTAGCTCGCAGGAACTCAGAGTCCCGGTTTAGTCCTAGTAAAGGCGACATGGTGTACCGGTGGCGATGACAAGTGCATAATATCCAATCTTCTCAGTATCGCCGTCTTTAAGTCTCACAGTGACATGGCGATCGTGGTGGTTGAGTTCCGTCGCAGTGCCTTGGATGAAACGGAAGGTACTGTTCGGGAACTGCTTAAACTGCTCCGGTACACTGACGAAGAACTTCTCCTGGGAAAATATGTCATCTGAGATCAATGCACGAGGACAGGCCGGGAGACATATAGCCTGCGACGAGGTGCTGAGGAGGACGACTTCATAGCTTCCTTTGTTGGGTAGCTGAGGGACGACATGTTTGAGAAGGTAGTGCGGGGTTGATATGCCCCCGTACGAGCCACCTAAGATGACAAGATTCTTCTTGCTAGAATATTAAGACATCGTTTTTAGGCAATGAACTGTCACGAATTATAGGAGACTGATTGTCTAAAATGTAGGAAATCGAGGACCGGAGGACTAGAGGGACGACATGCATTATTTGTCCACCATTACAAATCCGAATTTCACTCACTCCAGGCTAAGCGCACCATATTATGACTTTGATTGGTTCAACCTACCCTTCATAATCACTGTGGACCCGTAGACCCGACTTTTGTGTGGGATTTCCATCACAGTCTCTACAACAAGTGCCCAGATGGGTCGAGCACAAATAGTCAATAAGTCAGAGAACACTAAGTTATTGATGCCGTCGAACGCACTACGTGCATGAGGCACCGAGCTCTATTAGTTGTGTTGGAAGACAAAAGCAGACTAGAATTCAACAACCGAGTATGGAGAGCACTTCGCGGAAAAAAAAGAAGGGAATAAGGAAAAGGAAAAAGAAAAGCAGCAAAACAGAAAAAGCAAAGAGAATCCGATCATTCTCTTCCCTGACCACAGCTCCATTAATAGTTCGAATGCGGCTCCTGACTATTAATGTCCCTCAGTGAACCGGGAAAACGCCCTATAACCCTAGAGCCTGGCTATCTTGTTACTAGTGCATGCTTCTCTCTTAGGTTCCGTTTCAATTTGTCTCTGACTGATGAGGCTGTCACCCAATCGCTCCGTCGGGCAACTCGTAAAGCATGCCCGTAGTGGATTAGTTGGCTCTTAGCCCTATATCAATCAAGGGGGCCACGCACGGACCACACAGATCATCTCTATAATATACTAAGAAGGTTGCGTCTCAGCCGTTCGGCGTGCTTCCACAAGCTTTTATTAACATTCTCTCTTCGCTTGATCATCATATCATGGCACGTTACAGTAATGATACCAACCAAGCTGCCGAAAGCATTAAACTGGTGACCCGATCAGAAGCGCTCTCCGAAGCAAGCAATGGGTCCACGCAGGAGGAGTCGCCGACTCAAAATCAGAGAACTTATTGGGTTATCGTTTTGTTTCTCATTTATGCTGCCCTGTCGCTCGCCTCCTGGACACTGACTTGTATTCTATCGAGTCGTCCGCCGGACATTCCGTCTTACTATAGCCAGACTGGTAATTTCACGACCGAACAATATCAGACTAACGATCGCTGGCGGGAGGCGATGGTGATCCTCCGTACTCTGAGTGTCACAATTGTCCTGCCTGTCACCACAGCAATAGGCTCAAGTCTCTACAGTCTAGGCCCTCTTTACGCCAATTGCAACAGCGACGGACGGCTTACTAGTCTACGTATCACTGGTAAAGAGCCAGGGTTGAAACAACTGAGTTCCTATCCGTTGGACATGTCAGTCCATCAAGTCATGGAAAACGTCATCCAAGGGGAAAAAAAGAAGTCGCAGGCTTACCTGTGGCCTAACTCTACCAAGGAATATACGCAGGGACTCTCTGTTAGTGATCTCAGTACCACCACCCTTTCCGAGTACGTGTCGCTTGATAACCTTGCACCGGACGGATTCCTACGACCGCCCTTCTTTGTATCCCCGTTTCCAAACGGCAACTCCACCGGCATTATCCGTGTTCACGCCCTAGCCAAGAAAACTGATATGAAACATGAATATATCCCACGTTCTAGCTTCCCTGATCCTTGCCCTGGGGAATTTTCCTTCTCCGTCAAATACAATTACTCCTTTGCTCACGACTACATCGGGAGTGATGAATACGTGATTCGAGTGTGTGTCCCTGGCGACTACCGCGTGTCCCCATTTGCAAGGACCCGTGACCGGTAGGTTGTGACAGAAGAGTTGTACATTGACATTTCTTCGAACATTGTCGACGGCGGAGAGTCAGCAATGGACACTACTCAACGTTACATATCCCGGACGAGCAGGGGTTATTTCGAGCTTCCTAACATGTGGAACAACTACACCGCCGGTGCCCTGTTGGAAAAATGGCCCAGTCAACAAAATATCGAGGGGCAATTCAACGACAACGACAACGGCATTGTGAAAGCAATGACTCCGGACGATATGTAAGTAGCCTCCCTTACATTAATGAATGTGAAGGGGACTGAATCCGGTGATACTAGGATCTATACTCGCGCGTTTGTTGAGCGCCCAGAGTCCCGTTGTTATCAGACCGACGACTATAGCGGCGGTGAAGAGCGATGTTCATACTATACCGCGGAGCTGTTAACGGTATCGGCCCTCTCGCTCTTCGGCCCAGGCTCTCTATTTGATACCGTGCGTCTCTACGTAACGGATGAGGATTCAATCAAGCAACGATCTCAGATATTGAATCGTACGTGCCGGCAACTCCGGCAACCATTCCATGGATTTTCATGGAGTCAATCGCCTCTTGAGTTTCGATGCGGAGACTATCCCGGCACCCTAGGGATGCATCAAGTATTAAGCGAATGGCTCCAGAACTTCTCCAATTAGAGCCATACTTCACCAAAAAAGTCGCAAGAACGCATCTATTCCGCCTTCGGCGCTGCTACCTTCTACGCTGACCTTGCTGTGTTGACTAAATCTGCTGCGGTTGACTATATAGCAGGTGATTGGCGACCAGTGTTTAGTAGTGACGGGCAACAGTTCCTCCGTCTGCGAATTGGAAGGGGTGCGATAGTTCTCATCTCTACCTTACTAGCTTTTCATCTGGCTGGTTTGGCTCTGCTCACAGTATACGGGGTGAATTTTCGGACCTGGACGAGGATCCTAGATTCTTTCGCTATGCTCCGCATCGGCGCATCGGCTGATGAAGGAATTCCAAAGCCAGTGTCCATGGACAGCCACAAAGTTGGCATGCTCGATCAGCGCGATGCTATGGGGCGTTTGGGTTGGGGTTGTGAGTTAGATTCCAATGCGCAGGAGAGCTAAACATATCGGCGGAACTCTCCCATAGCCTGACATTGTTAAGATCAACAATGTAAACGAGATCATGAAAAGGCTGATAGTTGTATGAAGACTATCTAGTAGCTCATGGAAATGGAAGAAAGGGTAGAGCTACCTACATATGGGGGAATGACATGTGACACTAGTGAGATCAACAGACATGGGTGGTTGTAATGACACTACGTGGTTCAGCTATCTCGCATTGTGCGTTTCGTACTACGGCATCACTTCAGTTCTGACTTGTAGCTCCCTTCGAATGTGGTCTCTTCTCTATCCCTTTGCCCGCGACACCAGAGAGAATACTGTCCAGCCACACTTTGATGCAGGTTTTTGGGTTTAGCCTACTTCCTATACCGAAACACAAGCTGCCTTCTATACAAAATGAGTATACTCTACGTGCCATTTATCCACTATACTACTCGACACCTACAAGGCTCGGAGAGAGCCGGTCAAAGTGTCTCTTCCTTCCACGTCCGTTGTTCTCCTAGCAAATGCCACATATCATTTCTCTCTGGCCATCCTAAGTCGCATTTATGAGCCTCGCTAGCTGTATCACTAGCAACCCCTTTCCACTTTACCTACTTGCCACTTGTAAGACAAGTGTAACCAAAGGATTGCTACGAGGATCAAGAAGGTGGAGATTTTGAGACAACCCAAGAATCCATGGAAATCCACTTTTGCTGGTTACGGTCTCATCCGCTACTACCATTGACTATAAGAACAATTTATAGTGTCATCTTTCACCTCCAAAATGTCTCTACCCAACCAAAAGAATGTGATAGCCCCCTGTAAGATTTTTAATGCAAAATGTGAACTATTGTATCTCAACAGGGATATCCTTGTCTAGCGTTGGATCGACCCGAAGTGGACCGTCAAACAAAGAATTAGACCGCAAAGTGAGTTCGTAGAAATTTAGAAGGAAATTGGAGGCAACCTCGAGGCTTTGATCTTGAAATTGTCTCAAGGCTGCATGAAACATAGGGGCTTTGGCCGTATACCCAATCCTTGGCCTGATACAACCTTTTGTTTGCTATTATAATTCCTTCTTTCTCTTCCCAATTTTATCTTTGCCATATTCCATTCCTGCCACTCCAAGCATGCACTCTTTAATCTTCTCCTATATGTCACTATTCGCATGAGACAGGGGTTTATGCCAGTCTTGATTGAATCGGCCTTCAAGTCGCCGTTTCTTTGCGGTTTGAATTTCCATCACTACCACAATGAGTCTTAGAAGGATTAAGATGCAGGAATCCAGGTTCTTATCTACTAGTCGTGGATCTTGTATAATATTTATTGCCTTGATATGGTTCCTCTTTTATCATCTTCCAGCTCCTCCTTCCACCCAGAACAATACCCGCGCAGATCGACCACCACCAGAACATCAAGTAGAGGAGAAGCCACGATTTATCTACCGCTCTCCATTTCGAAACAATCCAGATGTTCAATATGAAAAGCAGCTCTCGGACGCCCTGGAGAAGATTAAAAAAGCCGTATTGGCCCGAAGTCAGGAAAGCAACATATCCGAAGATAAAATCTGGCAGATAGCGAAAAATCAAAAGCACAGGAGCGACGACTCGATAGTATTCCAAGGGAAAAATAAGGAGTGGGAATACAATGTAAGTACTTTCACCTACGACCACAAATATCTTGTTTGACTCCAACTGAAGTTCACAAAGTTAGTCACCGATGAAAAGGCCATTAAGTTCGTAACCAACGAACTATCCGCCATTCCCGAAATCGCAACCATATACAACTCCTACCCCCACAATGTCCTCCGAGCAGACCTTCTCAGATACCTCCTTCTCTGGTACTACGGAGGCTTCTACGCAGACATCGATGTCTTCCCCGCTCAGACGATCAAGACCTGCCCAGCACTAGAGCTCTTCTTCGCACCCACACCCGATGAATACACACGAAACACCCACCCCGATATATCACTTGTTGTTGGAATCGAAGTCGACGAGCCTTATGCTTCACCACAATTCATGCGTGACTGGCACTGGACAAGGAGCTACGGACTGATCCAGTATACAATGTATGCACCACGACGTTTCAGTCCGCTCCTCCGCGAGACTATCGTGCGGGTTCTAGCACATACAAGGCAATATAATAGTGAACATACCAGCCTCTTTTCTAGTCCTGCGTATGATGAGAAGACTATACTGGGGGTTACGGGGCCTGATGTCTTTACGGATGCTATTCTCGACACACTTTCCTCTTCGCTTCCTTTGACACATCCGTTCATTCAACAATCAATTGATGCAGATGCGGATATAGGGGATCTCGTCTCTCCTACAACTGGGGAGGCGAAGAAACGGGTAACGTGGGCCCCGTTTCATAAACTCCGTGATCCTGTCTGCATCCAGGCTGGTGAGGCTGTCCCGAATAAATCCATGGGTGGATTGTGCGTGTTGCCAGTCAGTGTTTGGGGGAATGGACAGAGACATAGCCAGGCCGGTGGGTTTAATCACCCTAAGGCGTGTGTCAATCATCGATTTGGGCGGACATGGAAGAAGGGGTAGTGGGAGTATATATTTGGATGAAGGTTTCATTATTTAATCTGCCTTTGATAGTGGAATATAGATTTGTGACATGAATTGGATGAAGTCCTTTCTCTTACAATGAACCTTTTTGCACTTGTTCAAATGTGGTACGAGATGGTAGTATATGAGATCATGAAGGATAAATATGTATATATTGAAAATGAATGCATTGGGAGAGTTGAAAGCTATTGAGAAGGAAGGAAATGAAAGGACTGTAGGAGTCCTTTACTACCACAAAGAAACCCAACAGCATTAACCTTAGCAAAAGCGTAAATCTTATCTGATTTCGTCCAAAAATTATTTGTAACACTGACACCCTTCCTTTTTGGGGTTCTGGCAACGGGCCTGGTTGACAGAACAGCCTCCACAGAATCCACACATATCAGGAGGATAGCAGTTGCCCTCACCTACAACACAACTTCCATGGTGGCCCACACATTTGGTGCACGCTCGGCCCTCAAGGCCTCTCGCCTAAATAAAGTTGTTAAAAATTAATAATTCATAATCGGGAGTAATCGGTAATGTACCTCGACCATGCTTTGCTGTATGGAGTCAGTTATCGTGTATAGGAAGGTTCAAAGATCAAGGACTCACTGGCTCTCCGTAGATTATATCCTCGCCAGACTGGTACATTTCTAGCTCGACACCGTTTGCAACAAAAATACCACTCTTTGTGGCCGATGCATTGGCAATAAGAAGTGCGAGGATTGTAGTGCCTTGGAGGAATAGTTTCATCTTGGAAGGAAATTGATGGTTTGAACTGAAGCTGAAGGGATGTATTGGTTTGAGGTATGGAATTGGGATTAGACTTGTAGGCTCACCCCAGGGCTTCTTATATCTAAGGTTAGGGATTCAAAATATGCTTGCTACCCTCTACTGGCAAGGTTAATATGCAATCATTCAGTTTAGGCGACCAGCAATGCAATCCTTCGACGTATTTGGTGTATGCCTGCCTTGGCAATACTACGGTAGAATTGGTATTGATAAGCACTAGTAGACACAAAGAGCCTCGAATTCTGGAGTTGACGGATGGGTATCTTGGGATCATCAACTTGAGACCCCAATTCAGTACTGGATAGGCCTTTTGCTTTTTCTGAACAGCGCACGTTGTGTTTCATTGGCCATCTTTGCATGTTGCTCTTACTATTTCCCGTTATGTCTGACTACATGATTTGCTTTATTTTGGGTCTCTCCTGAGGCCCGTCCGGATTGCAATTGGGCTGGGCCTTGAGATGCGAGTTCCCTTCAGACCCCCTTTGGATGAGTGATATCTGGCCCGTAGTCGGGCATTTGGAACTCTCGAGAATACAAACTCCTTATACGGAACGGATATTTCAAGAGTCCAGCACTCCTTATCCGAAGACTGTTTTAAAAAAAATTTCGAAAGAAGGGCCCGCTTTCTTTTTACATGGGTTCGAGCAAGCTATCTACAGCTGGTCCGATGATTCCGGTGCCAAGTTATAAGAAAACGCCATAGCGGTCTTACCCGAGTGATCTGCAGGAAAAGCAACGGATCAAGCTCTAGGGCTGAGGATATAACCCCCAGTTTCTGAGTCCATCCGATAGGATCCCTGGAACACAGATTGACACGAAGATAGGCCCAAGGCTGGCCATGTGGAGATCATAACACACAAAACGGATGTCTGCATATACGGCATAGTGAGGGGATTATGCAGAGAACTGCCATTTATCCCCATAAAGTCGATGGAGAGCCCCATGTAGAGAGTGCCCCTCTTTTGCATAGCCTTACCAAACCAGTCCGATCTGCATCCGACCTAGTAAGTGCGTTGGATGCAACTTTCATCGTTGACTTGGTCAGAAATTATGATATTGACTGGTCTTACATCGCTGACACGCTAGTAAGGAAAAATATGTCCACGGGTACCTACGGGTAATAAATACCGCGTAAGTAAATCGAAAACCTGTAGACGCAGGGAGAGCTCAAATAATATGATAGCCGGCTAATAAAGAGCAAAAATATGTCCCCCCACTGCTACGCCCTCCATTTGTATCTCTCGTTTATTGCTCTTATTATCGATCCTCAGAACAACAGCAGTAGTTCACGGCAGTGGAAATCGAAGCATCCGTTTATAGAGCGCCTCGAAGTCCTCTGTTAAATGAACCCCATGTTTTCCGTAAAATAAACCTAAGAGACATTTACATTTAGATTAAAGGGTTTAAAGGATTCAAAGGATAAAGCCGCAAATTGTCAGATCCTACCGTACTTTTTGAAAATCCTGTCCAAACCAGAGCCCGCCTCTTTAAGGATCACCTCTATATGACGGGTCATCCGTTCTGTACTGGCAATGGATTCCAGACCATACAACACCTAACGAGTCATAGTCGCTGCCTGGGATGCTATAAGATTGCCCTTGAATGCCTGGGACTGCCAGTAGTGGTTTTATTAGTGAAATAACGACTGGAACGATTTCCCTTACAGAGCCGCTTGATGCTGAGGAGAGTCGGATTAATGACAGGCAAAAGCCATGGAGATTCGCGTGGGATTGTACGTTCAGGGGCTGCAGGGGCTGCAGGGGCCTGCATACAATCAATGACAGCACTGCGGGGTTGGATGCTATCATAACGCGGGGGATTATCGGCTTGTTCTGATGTGGACTGCGTGGCCATTTTGAGACAAAAAGAAAAGTAGAATAGGTTTTGTGGTCGTAAATAGTTGACATATTTTGCGGCTAATAAGGAGAAAGGACATCGTGTTCGGGCATGGCGTGGAGTGACGTGAGGGGTTGGGCCTATCACAGTCTTGTATACTTACCTAGGTAGCGACATGAGAAGGGGGAGCGGAGGGTTTGTCTCACCCACCGCCCCCAAAACATGCACGACTAGGTACAGACACGAAAAACTGCATAGCGTATGTTGATCAATGCCAAAGTATCCACCTTGCATATTCGAGAATGCTAATCACACAGGTAACAAACAGGTAATTCCTGAAGATTCTCACTTCTCAGTCAACAGAACCCGTCTCACTCATGCTGCAGGAAGCACCCAGGTTGTCACAGACTGACTCGGAAAGTCGCCACTCCACTCCTGGCCACTCTTAGTCGATAAAGTAATGTAAATATTATTACTGAACGTGTTCTCAACAACAACTGGGCGAGTCCCATCTGGATTCAGCGAAGCAACAGACTGCACTCCACCGTTCGAATACGTGTAACTCCCGGTACCACTTAGCACAATCGCACCCGGTGGCATAGACTTGCTGAACTGAGCCATCATATAGTCAGCCAGGTTGAAGGTATATCCGCCGTTGGCGATAGTCATCAGACCTCGACAGTTTGCACAGCCGCCACTTGATAGATGCGGGCCATGTTGATCATTTGTACCTAGTGTCCAGGCCATAACTCCCGATGCCCAATTCTGCAAAGGCCCCATGGTGAAATCGGCAGCTTGATTCCCATGATGCGGATGCGGGGGTCCAGCATTCTGTCATGTATTGTTTGATGTTGTGGTTTGTCTCGTGAAATTGAGTGAGAACTGTCCAGTCTACATTGGTGGCATAACAGTGCTATGCTACGGAGTCGAAGTACTGGCCAGGCCCGTTGATGATGTTCTGAGGGTAGGATGGCATCTTTGACATCTATCCGTTCGAAAATGGAATGGTCCCTCAAAGATTCGGGATATAGAGTGCATACCAGTGTTGTGATCATATGCCCAGATATCGGTGTTCAGGCCGGCTTGAACGAGAGCTGGACCAACATAATTCTGGACCAATCGTGCAGACTCGTCAGACATATACATCATAGAATATCCAGCTTGGCTGTGTAAAGGCTCGTTTTGGGTGGTAATTGCATCGATGTGGGTGCCAAGTTTCTCGTAGGCCTGGATGTACTTGGACGAAATATTGCGCAAAGGCACTGGCATACCCGGTACTCCCAGTGACTCCCCTAGTCGAGTAGCCATCATTCAGGTTATTATCTCTTGTAGTACCATCAATCACACCGTTTAGCTTCATACACCCAGGGGCACTCCAAGGTGAACCAAGAATCTCCAGACTCGACTGAAGTGACTTAATCTTAGCCAGAAACGTAACCATGGCATTTCCACGGTCGCCCAGGTTAGATCTAGACAGAGACGGATCCGCACTATTCCGGTTACGATTGGTGAGAGCTTGTAATTGCCATCTGAGTTTGAGCAGTAGGCCGGTGCAGTGGTTGCTCGCTTTCCTGGTGATGCCTTCGCTAGCACTGAAAACAGGAGCAGAGGAAGAATAGATGGAATCATGTTGTATGGTATTTTCTAATATAGCATTCTAGAATTCAAGATTATCAGTTGTGGGAATGCACTGTCCTTATATGTCCCACCGAAGACAATCTTGTATAGACTATACCCGGCCATTCTCCTAAAAGATGAATGCAACTGATGTCGAGGGAAAATAACCTCACACGCCTGAGACCCCCAATTTCGGCCATGAGCCGACGAAGATACTACAATACTACCGACTACTGCACGCCACGTTTTCTCGACGGGAGCTCGATAGCTCGTATTGCCTTGGTGTATCGGCTATCCCGGGAAAATGGCACTTTCGAGGATAGTACAGTTACTTAGAACAGTCTTCCCCGCATTTTTGATGGTTTGTATAATGAAATTATGCTACTCCAATAACGTTGGAAGTCAGGGTTTACCTGGGCGCTTTAGTAATTTGTCCGGGGCCGGGTTGCCCGGAAACGGCGTGAAACACCAGGCTGTTGCAGAATCGTTGATTTACGGGGACAAGTGATAAAGCGACGGTGACCAATCCGACCTGGAAATTTAGATAAGAGCAGAGGCAAGAAGTAGTGCGTAGATTTTTGAAAAGGAAAATAGTATCAATACTCCTTTGCTGTCCAATACATAACAGAGCAGAGGGAATGGGGTCAAAAAGGAGGATATACAAAAAGGTTAAGTTGTTCAAAATGACTGTAGCTCTTCATGTTCGGTGCCATTGATAGTAATACTCGTGGTATTCGAACTCAATGAGTTGGGTTATTGAAGAGTTAGGGTAAAAGGCACCCACGTGCAGGGTTTCCATGGGTGAGAGCTTGTAAACATTTCGCGAGAGAATCTGAAAATCATCGGAAGAATCTGGAAAGATGAGTGGGACTTTTAAGTGGAACTAATGAGAGAATGTCAACGAATATAAAGAATGTAAAAGAATTCAGGTTGCTCGGCGCCGAAAACAGGTCATCTCAACCCTGCCCTTATGACGTCAATACTGGGACCAGCCGTCTCACAAGTTATAGCGGTGATACCCCCACTGGCCTAATGATTTTGCTCCTTCAAACTTCTTCTACTAGAAAAAGTCAGTCTACACCATGAGCGGCTACAAATTTCCTGTCGACCTCAAGCAGTTCAAGCAGCTTAAGCTTGACCCGAAGACCCCCCAGCTGTCAGCTCAACAGAAGAGCGATTTGCTACACAATATCAACATTTTCAGAGATGCCATCATTGCCTTCACAGCAACGGGTGCTGCCCGTGGAGTCGCGGGCCACACTGGAGGTCCCTTCGATACAGCCCCCGAAGTCTGTATCTTGCTTGCTTTCATGAACGCCAATCCCAACAAATGGGTCGATGCCCTGTACGACGAGGCTGGCCATCGTGTCGCCACACAATACCTGCTCGCCGCATTGGACGGCAAGATTGATCCCGATGACCTGCTGAACTATCGTGCCGCCGACTCTCACCTCCCCGGCCACCCTGAGCTCGGTCTCACCCCAGGTATCAAGTTCAGCTCTGGTCGTCTGGGTCATATGTGGGGTATGGTCAACGGCATTGCTATGGCCAACAAGGAAAAGAATGTGATTCTGTTGGGATCCGACGGATCCCAGCAAGAAGGAAACGACGCCGAGGCCGCGCGAATTGCCGTGGCCGGAAACCTGAACGTTAAGCTCTTCATCGATAACAACGATGTCACAATTGCCGGACACCCCTCGGAATACCTCCAGGGCTATGAGATTGCTCGGACCCTTGATGGACATGGCTTGAAGGTCCTCCGAGCCCAAGGCGAGGATCTTGACTCCCTATACAGCGCTATGTGCGAAGTTATTAACCACGACGGTCCTGCCGCTGTTGTTGTCGACCGCAAGATGGCCGCTGGCATCGAGGAAATCGAGGGAGAATGTCACGCACACGATGTAATTCCTGTCGAAATCGCTCGCAAATACCTCACCAAGCGCGGATACAGCCAGGAACAGCTAGGTTTCTACGACGATATCAAACCTGGCTCGAATCCTCACAAGTACAAGGGCTCGACCAAGGACAAGGGTGCGAACCGGAGCATTTTTGGCGAAGCCGTAAATGAAATTCTTGATAATCTGAGTAAGGAGGAGGCTAAGCGTCGAGTTATGGTCATCGACTCCGACTTGGCTGGCTCCACCGGCCTGAAGGCCATCGGCGCCAAGCACCCCGAGTCCTTTGTCCCATCTGGTGTCATGGAGCGCGGCAATTTCTCTGCTGCCGCTGGATTCGGATTCGGCAGCAATGGAGAGCGCCAAGGCGTTTTTTCTACCTTCTCTGCCTTCCTGGAGATGTGTATCTCCGAGATCACTATGGCCCGTCTGAACGACTGCACCGTTCTGTCGCACTTCTCTCACAGCGGTGTAGACGAGATGGCCGATAACACCTGCCACTTCGGTTTGAACCACTTCTTTGCTGATAATGGTCTGATGGATGCCTCGAGCACCGCGCTGTACTTCCCTGCCGATGGCGAGCAGATGAAGGCCGTAGTCAATGAGGTGTTCTGGAAGCAGGGGATGCGCTTCGTATTCTCCACTCGTTCCAAGGTCCCTTACATCTTGAAGGAGGGAACCGACCAGAAGCTTTTTGGTGAGGGCTACAAGTTCGTTCCTGGCAAGGAAGAAGTCATCCGCAAGGGCTCTGCTGGTTACATCGTCTCGTACGGTGATATGCTCTACCGCTCGCTTGATGCTGTCGAGAACCTGCGTGCGGAGGGCCTTGATGTCGGCCTGATTAACAAGCCCACTCTCAACGTCGTCGACGAGGAGACCATCAAGTTGTATGGATCTTCACCGTTCGTCCTGGTTGTCGAGTCGATTGCGCAGAAGACTGGCCTAGGCTCTCGCCTGGGTACACAGCTCCTTGAGCGCAAGTTCACACCCAAGTACAAGTCCATTGGTGCTATTAAGGAGGGCTGCGGTGGTCTGTACGAGCAAGTCAATGCTCAGGGCCTTGGACCGAGCGATATCATCGCTGCAGTCAGGGAGGTGTCTGGAAACTAAACTTGCAAATGTCACGTAACGACTTTTCATGTAATAATAGAAGCTTTCTCTTCCCTTTGCCTACTCATCTTTGTATATGTGACTCAATTTCCTTTCCTTATCAGGGCCAAGACCTCAGGGCCCCGAATTCTACCCGCTTTCCCAATTCGATATCGGCAATTGAAGCGACATTTGGGGCTCTCCACTAAATTCCCCACAACATTCCGTTAGTCGCCACTTTGATTGGCTTAACACCGCAAACTTGGTCTTGGCAGATGAGGCTAGTCCACAAAGGGCACTAGAACACAAGAGCTCGAAAGCACGCAATCTTGCAAATAGATGAGAATAGGGCTAATGCAACAATTAACACTTGCAGATCGCTAGTTGATTTATTCAGGGAGAAAAAGACATATATAGCGCGTTCCCCGTTCAGTTCAACTGGTGTTTAGGAATTTTATCTTCGTGGCTTGATTCCAGGTGCTTACTATCTTTAAGCTTAAACCACCCATGAAAACGCCATAATGGCCGAACGAGCTTCTATCTCGGCATTGTCCGATACGCCAATTGAAAAGCGAGTATGGTATCGCGGAACACTCTTCAATGCCTGTATTATCGGTGGTGTTGGATTCACAGCCCCAGGATTGTGGAATGCCATGAATGCTTTGGGTGCTGGTGGCGCGCAGGAGCCTTTCTTGATCAATGCAGCCAACGCACTTGTTTTTGGTCTAAGTATGTGGTATTTTACTGTCATCATATTGAAAATCTCAATTGGGATTTGCACTAACTTGCTTCCTAGTGGGGATTTTGTGTCTGTTCGGTGGCCCCATCGCCAATCGGATTGGCTTAAGATGGACCCTGATGCTAGGCGCTGTGGGATATCCGTTGTATTCGTACGTATTATAAGAACAGAATATGAAATATTGTTATCTTGGGACTGACCTCTATATAGTGCTGCCTTGTACACAAATAATCGTTTTGTCAGTTCCACATTGATTAGAACCACCTGTACGGTCCAAGGATGAAGGCTAACCTGATATAGGGAAATGTGTGGTTTGTGCTGGTTGGATCGGCATTTTGTGGTTTATCGTGAGTATCCTACATCTACAAAATAAAATAAGAGCATCGACTAACCTTTACAGCGCTGGTCTGTTCTGGGCCTCCGAGGGTGCAGTGGCACTAGGTTATCCTGAGCCTGCAAAGCGAGGGCGATATATGAAGTGAGATATTCTACAATTTCATACAGTGGCTAAATGACTGATTTAATAAGCATCTGGCTTTGGTTCCGTACAGGTGGCCCGTTGGTTGGAGGTGCTATTGTCCTTGGCCTCAACAAGTATGTCTAATTCCAATACATTTACAGACAGAGTTTACTGACGATTGAAAAGTGCCGCCGACGCCCATGCCAAAGGAAAAGTTGGATCTGGTACGTTGATGTAGGGAGATTAAATATCATGAACGATTGCTAAAACACGACAGACACATATCTCATCTTCATCGCGCTCCAATGCACTGCCGTGCCTATAGCCTTCTTTCTCACCTCACCTGACAAGGTTCAACGCACGGACGGAAGTAAAGTCAGGATTATCCTGCAGGACTCGTGGCGTGATGAAATGAAAGAGCTCTGGAAGGTCTGCCGGCGAGGGGAGGTAGGTTTAACATGATTTCCTTGTGCTTGTGTGGTATACGTGGCTAACCTTCCTAGATTCTCTTGCTATTGCCTGTCTTCTGGGCGGCGTACTTCAATATGTACACTGGAAGTATGGATCTCTCTCGTTCGTCTTCACTATTTTCAATTGCTAATTAATTGGTTTAGATTTCAAAACATATTACTTCGGCGTGCGCGCTCGCGCTCTTATTGGATTCGTCAGTATGTTTACATCCTCACATTATTTGCATACGCAGTTGCATCAGTGCTAACATGAACCAAAGCCTACTTCTCCACTCTTCTTGCCTCAACACTCATCAGTAGATTCCTGGACTACCGCGGCCTTTCGATCAGAAACAGAATCAAGTACAGGTATAGAACCTCAACATCCACAGTCAAAGTTAGACTCGAGACTAACAAAGTCCACAGCTTTTTCTACGTAATCGTTGTCCACATTGTTGCCTGGGTTTACTGCTGGGTTATCCAAGAAAAGTACACTAAGAACCCACCAACGCTTGACTGGGCCGACAAAGGTTTCGTTGAGGGATTCTTTGTTATCCTACTCTGGGGTGAGCTTGGTGAATGATTTAATACCGCGAACTTGCTAACCCTTGCTTCATTAGAATTCGCTCAGCAATCACTGCAAAACTTCCTCTACTACCTTCTCTCTACAATGACTGACAACATCTCAGAACTATGTAAGTTGAACCCGACCTGATTATACTATCTGCAGATTACTGACAAGATACAGCCCGGTTATCCGGTATCCTTCGTGGCCAAGAAAGCTTTTCGCAGGCTGTCTCTTACGGCCTCAACTCGAAGAAATGGCATGGCGGAAGAGTGCCACTTATCGTCAACACGATCCTTCTAGGTAAGCGGTACCTACTGAAATAATTAGATAGAAGCAGTGCTAACCTTTCTTTCCAGTCCTTTCAGTGTGGCCCACTTGGCTCGTTGTCAGGACCCACGTTCCCATCGAGCATTCCAAGGAGACCGCTGAGTTGCCCCAAGCGAAAGACGAGGAACAGAACAAAGCTAGTCTCTCCGACAAGGACACCTTTGTTGTTGCCGAGACAGTTGCTTCGAAATAATCTGGACTTGATGAATGGTCCTCTCTTCCAAAAACAAAACACTATGTTTATGACCGGGGCTTGAAGTATACGAAAAGTCCCATGACCATTCGAACAAAATCTAATTAATGAATGAATGAGATGAATATATTATAAGTAATACCGCACGCATCCTTACTCATCTTTCAGAACACGAGAATACCCTCATCATCCTGGCTTTCCTCATGCAATTTCCGCCCCGCACGGCTCTCACTGGTGGGATCCAATGAACATGTAGCTTCCAGGGCTTTACTCAAAATATTAACTCTGTATGCATTAGGCACTTCCCTAAGTCAGACTACCCATTTGTTCATCGACTTACACTTTCGCCATACACTCATTCTCCGGAGAGGTCCCTTCATAGGGTTGGAGTGTATTGGGGTTTCTCTTGGTCGTCGAAACTCCCACAATCATTGGCTAGCATTGGTGATTGTGTTTTATTTGTTTTGTCTGTATGGAACTTGGAGGATCTGCTGCGGATGGGGCATTGATGGGCTTGTTGCTTGTGCAAACAAGGGGATCTTTATAGTTGGAGAGGAGGCGCGAGTTCCCTAAGTGAGAAGTTCTGCCGGCCAACCCCAGCCTGGCATACTGGGCTGCGTATGACCAGTATATTAGACTTGTATTGAAGCTTCCAAGGGATCCTCTAGATCTGCAAGGCCGGAATAGTGGATCACGCCAAGACATGAGTCGCATTCGCTCACTGTGACTTCCTAGTGATCAAGCACTTTAAGGTATGCACTTGAAGAGTTTGGAAATTCTCATTCATTGCAACAAGTAAGCTGAAAATAGTCAAAGCTTCGTAGCTTCCCAGTCCTAAAGAGAACTAAATTCAGAGGACAATGACGTACCTAGGTAGATAGCAAACCGGACTAATACGGAAGACGGTCAGTTTCTGCCAGCGAGTGAGGTTATAACGAACTAAACGTGTAGACATTTTGCCCTTCGGGGCATATGGTCAACTGAAAATATACAGAGAAGATTAGCATGGCCCCTGCACTAAGGATGACACGCATAATCAAAGAGAAGCTACCTATTTTTTTTTCCTTTACAGATCCTATATTGAGGTTATAGGGTGGAGGCATTATTGTGACCTATGATTGGCCCTGCTTGATTAATATATCACGTGACTGACCCACAGCCCCACGTCGCAGGTTCGAAACCGACCAACGGCGATTGGCAAATTTACTCCCCACTCCTGAATTTGGTCGCGATAGAATGAATGCCAATTATGCTGTTGTATAGAGACCCCTATTAAGCAGTGATTACGATATTGACTCTGAACCAAATTTCCCGAGACTTCTAGCCACAAATAGCCTTGAATGGGCTTATTTCGAGCCTGGGATACCAGTCGGGGGGTCCTGTATACGGACCTCTCTAGCTTACTGCCAGTGACGTCTGGGCAACAGACACATTTGTACCACAAAAATGTCGAGTATCCACAGCATCTTCAATGCGAATGAATTCCAGCGTGAGCTGCATCCACCACTGGCCCTAGGCTTATCATGTATTTGAGGGGCTTGTCCTAACGCCGAGCTCTCTTCGAATTGATCTCATTACATATTGCCCGATCAGACCTTAATTTCCGTCACCAGTATGTAAGTGATATTTTTGGTCAAATAGACCTATAAATAGAGAAATTCAGATCTACATTTCATCCAAACAACATCTCAAAGTCCGGGTCCGATCTCGGGAGGCCCACGGACCAACTACAGCTGGACCCAGTCTTCCCCGCGGAATTTCCCTATTGCAACGACTGATCTTGAACTGTCGAATAATGGCGGATTGAAGGTTGACAGATCAAGTTAGACAAGATACCAATCTAACGAGAGCCCAGGTTCCAATCTTTGCTCCATACAGTCTTAAGAACAGGACACAAATCGACTGTGTGCCAGACATCTCCGGCTTCGCCGAGGGAAACCTGCCGCGGGATTTCCCTCTGCCTGGGAAGCACCGACAAACAAGATGGAAAGTGGCGACGAGCGACCATACCGCTCTCATACGAAGCCAGCATGCGTACCATGCCGGCGGAGAAAATCGCGATGCAAATTGGAACCCCACACCGCGGCCTGTCTGATGTGTCGTGCGCACGGCACAGAGTGTACGTTTCCCAACGGAAGAGCGAAGTCAATACCACAGAAGAGGTATTCTACGGAGGCAGACCCACTACTACCACATCCAACATTACGAACCCCGATAGCAGCTGCCCAGTCACTGAGCCGGCCCCCTCTGGTCCGCGCTTCGCCCCAGTTCTCGATTGTTACACAGGCTCAGAACGACCAGGATACACCACTGTCTCTTGAAGCCGAGGATGATAATCCGCATATCCTTGGTCCAGCGGTGACCGGAGATAATCATGTATTGGCTGATTACCTATCTAATATTTCGGGGGGCCAGGGAATTCGTGAAATTCGTCCCGTCGAGCCAGGTAGTTCTTCGTCCCCGGTTATATTCACGAAGGTGCAGAAGCGGCCGCTGGGGCTCATGGTCAACTCTAGCCCGGCATTGCATAAGCTACAGACTATTGAAAAGCTTGTTGAGCCGTGGGGCCCCCATTTGATAGACATGTGAGTTACATTTGACATTAGTATTCGGCAGAAGTTTTGGAAACTGATTGTTGTGACTAGATATCTGAGAAAGATCAATCCTTGCCTCCCACTACTCGAAGAAAGCTCCTTTCGGGCGCAATACACAAATGCCAGGCATCGCATCTCTCCTGCGCTTTTGGCGTGCCTATATGCCCACGTGCTCACCCAATGGCAACATGACCCCCTTCTATCACGGGAAAGGTGCCCAGATGTTCGTTTTGTCTGGAATCTCGCCATTGAAGCCTCATACTCCGAGTTGCACGCGTCAGCTGGAATATCCACAATAAAGGCCATCCTTCTCGATGTTGGGGGCCGTCCAACCACATCTATGACAGGCAACGGGGTAAGACTTGGGTCGGCTGTTGCGTTGTGCCATTCTCTGGGTTTAAATCGAAATCCTCTCCCGTGGGATATTCCACGAGAAGAGAAGCACTTAAGAATGAAGATCTGGTGGTCCATTTTACTCCACGATCGCTGGTATGTATCGAGCGGCATTATCAGACAATAGGACATCTAACGAACTCATCATCGAATAGGTCAAGTCTTGCCTATGGAACACCTCCCCATATCAGAAGGGCGCAATACGACGTACCACTACCAGTACCCGAGTACCTATCAGACTGGGAACGAGATCACGGTGCAAACGCTGTTTTTATCGAGCTCATGAACTTGACTGACGTGCTTGACCACTGCCTGGAGCAAGTGTACAGCATCCGCATCGAAACCCAAGGACCAAGCAAAAATCTAGAATTAGAGTTGAACAAATGGGTGCACTCGCTCACAGGAGACATCCGCAAGGTCATCATCCGCGGCTCAAACCTAAACATTCCTGGTGCCTCCAATCTCCGTCTGGCATACCTGGCGACAAGACTCCTCCTCCGGCGGATAGACTTAGATTGCGAGCGACAAGCCCCAGAATCCAATGCAGAGCAAATGGCCAACCGTGTTATGGAGGCCCGAAGAACGGCGGAGGACATTGTGCTTCTGGTACAGGAACTCGGAGAAGCACAGTTGGGCGACTTTTGGCTACCTGTTGTAGCATTCACATTTTCAGCAACGGTGACATTTTTGATTCGGTGCGCACTAGAGACAGAGCAGGCCGCGGGTCTTGCACGAAGTGGCTCTCTAAGAATGGCGAGTGACCTTTTGGATTCGTTGCGATCTCATCGCAAGAACTTTGGGTGGGACCTGGGTGATATTTGCCTCGCGCAGCATTCCGATGTCATTGACAAGCTATTGAAGTCAGAGCCACCAGTTGAGAACTCGGGAGAGACGAATGCTGAACTTCGTCAGCCTTTCATGCCGGATATGGCTTTTGTTGACGATATGTTTCCTAGCACTTGGGATATATTGCAAATTATGGAGTGAACGAAAATGTTCATGATCTCATTTCACAACTTTTCTATCCCCATACAACATCCCAACCAGGCTCTTTGTTCATATATATTTGTAGCAGTATGTACCAGATTGCCCCTTGGATGTTGCTAGCCGCCAGGAGACACTGGTATCTTTCTATTTCTGGGGCACGGAGTAATACTAGGCAGCCATTCAGCGGGTAAATTGGCTTACATTCACCGCTAATAACTGAGAGGTTTAGCCGCCGCGAGACACCCCTGATC
>PKQL01000529.1:0-20677 GCA_002916455.1 Penicillium sp. CF05 | reverse complement strand
CAAAAAATACAAAAAGACCACTCCCAGAATGATTATCATTACTTTAGTTTTGGTTAAATATTTCATTGTACTGCATCCACCGTGGCGTTATCATAGCCCGCGCTCGCATCGGGGCCCGCCCCATGCATGCTGGGACCATTGGATATGCGCCCGACGATCTTATCCATTAGGTCCTCCGATGGCAAGAGCCCATCGAAGTGGTGTGGCTGCTGCGACTCGCGCGACACAGGTACATGGTGCTCCGGCTGGTAAGGGAGGTGGTAGCTGCCGGCGGCGACATCTCCCGGAATGGATGTTGAGTGAGCACCCCATGGGGCCTGGCCTTGACTGAGATCATCAAGGGACTGCGTGTTAGAGCCAAAGAAACCGTGTAGCACGCTGTTGCTGTCGTGCATGTTCACGCTGTGCTGCTGAGACGGCACGTAGTGGGATGCTTCGTGGCCCATTGTGTAACCCATCCCTGGGTGGGAGAGTGGAAGGTCATGCACGTTGAGCATGACTGGTGCACCGCTGGAGCCGTGGAGACTTGTGGATGGGATGCTCTCGGGTGCGAGACTGGTGGAGAAGGAGTCCAGCACGGAAGTGACGGCGGTTTTGTCATTGAGTCCATCTTCGGCTTTGCTGATGGACGTCAAGAAGTCCAAATTGGGGGTGTTAAAGATATTAGCCACGTTGTCGTGGGGTGATTGGTACATGGGCCATTGCGAGTGGGGTTGGCTCGGGTGGTGGATGAGGTCCTGGGGTTGGGGGGCCTGGTAGACACCCTGGTGAGATGGTTTGTTGAGAAGGATGGAATCCAAAGAGAGGGGAGGACGATCAACTCCGGAAACTGGGCGTGGGCTGTTGGTTGTAGTCCGGTCCGGCGCCGGAATTAGCCGTCTCCAAGTAGTTGTGCCAACTTCGCCGGGTCGGGTTTGTCGGAACTTCCAGGCCAGGACGGCCATGCGCTTGCTCTCATCGCCGTGATGGCCTTGGTATTGGTTTGAAAGCCGGCGAGAGCTGGGTGGCGTAGCACGGAGCTCTTGTACTGCAGACAAGGAGCGGAAGAAGTGACGGGTATGGTCATCAGCGTCCCGAGCAGCTTGGGGATTGCCAGAGTCCTCCGCTATGCGCTTCTCTTGGGTCAAATGAGTGAACAGCTTAGCCCACCAGGATGATTCGAAGAGAGGCTTGACCTTGGTCGACTGTGTTTTGGGTAGGTCGTGGTAAGTCTCTAGGAGCTTCTGGCTATCTTCATAGATATGCGTGCTGCAGGTCCAGTTGTCCATCTGGCGGACACCCAAAACATCGCCAGCAGTAGGGTGACCGTAGTCAAGGTCAAGTTGAATTCCCAGGCGCGATCCCGCAGGAGGGAAGTCGGTCATTAGCTCCAGGTTCACTTCCAACAAGATGATATCACAGTCCAGGGGATTGTTGATATCATCCACCATGGAAGCCAGTTGAGGGAAAGAAGACCGCCACCCGCTCACATTCTCAAGAGGCATGGGAGGAACGGGGTGGTGCAGATCACCCTGCAGACGAGTGTATGCATGCAATGCCTTGTCAATACGATTGGCCTGCTGAGGAGCGCTGACCCACATGTCGAAGCTAAAGCCATGAATGGTGCTAGCGGCAGCCTCCTGCATATTGGAGCCAAGGGGATAGTGTGGGGGTGGGAGATCTCCAGCGTATGGCTGCATGGACCTCATGTGATCATGGTATGAGGGGTGTGTGTGGCTGCCGTAGTGACTAGACGCCGAAGGGTGCTCCACTGCTGTTCTCCATTTGGGAGCGGGTGCTGAGCCATGAACACTCGATGATCGTTCTGGTGATGTCTCACGGACAAGTCGCTCCCCTGACATTATGTGTTAGCATAAGAAAGGTGTAGATATCAAATGACAACTCACAATCTGGATCACCCTTCAGGAATGAGTCGAGGACCTGCAGATGGCTTGACACCTGCTTGCGAGTCCTCCGCTTGCCGGTCAACTTGAAGATATACTCAGCAATTAACTCGTTGCGGCCATACGACTTGCCCCGTTCGGACCACTTTCTTCGACCCATGGGAGGGTTCGCTTCGAGGGCTGTAATCGGTTGTCAGCTTTTGCTCAATGCATCATTATGGTGGTATGAACTTACCCTGCTGGAAAGCGTCCTCCAACTCATCAGACCACACTGGCTCTCCATCTTTCCCAGTATCGCGACGAGGGCGAGCACGGTATTCCAAGTACTTCTGGGACTTGAGGTAGCTGCTTCGTGCCCGGCGAGATTGAGAATTGGGTCCAACCGAGTGAAGTCTGCGAAGCTTCCGTTGATGAAGCCGGGCCGCTACATGCTGTTGATCCAGGCCTGGCGCCGACAAGGGTTGAGGAGGATGAGGGGCATGAGGATACTTGAAGCCAAGTTGATGAAGCTGATCCTCACGAGCAGTGATATCAGTATGAGCCAACTGGTCCGAATAAGACTGGACATTCCCAGTGGTATTCTGCAGAGCTCGATCAGAATGAGCTCCAACGGGATCCAGTGACGTCTGGTTCTGAGTGACAAGGCACTCGGGTTGCCAGTCAGTAGCCATGGGGAGGGAACCAAGGACGGGCTTCTCCAAAAGAATGACAGATTCCAATGAGGAGGGGGACTGAGAGGCACCGTCAAATGCTTACTGTCTGGCAAAGAACGCAGCTCAGTCACAAACAATGGCCCAAGAACGCAAGATGTCAAGAGAATGTAAGAACCTGGGAAAGAGAATGTGAGAGCGAGCAAGATGGTGTTTATAGGGAACCATAACTCCCCTTTGGAGAGGGGTTCTGTAGGCCCAGTAGCAACATTGCTCCGACAGGTCTGCTTTGCCTGGCCTAGGTCCCTCGAACGCCTTGTCCATACTCCTGGGCAGGTCGCGGTCCTGGCCCGCGCACATCCAGGTCCTTTGTGGGGAGCAGAGGACCATAGCACGACGGCAAGCCGACCTTGCCGCAGCAAATCAGGAGTCAAGACAGGGCTCGATATGAAGGAAGTTGTCAGGATGCAAGGGATGCTCAGCAGCACGAACCAGTGATGAGTGGATCGGAGATTTTGTGCAGCACCAAGTGACCTTGAACATCCATTTCTCGGACCAACATCAACAAAAAATCACAATAATCAGTGGCAATAATCGCGCCGCAGGAATGTCGATGGTCCAACGACATTGTCTTCTCGCACGGGACGTGGAATGCTCGACCACCGCCAGGCAACACCACTGGAATGCAGGCTTGGCTGATCTCTGTTGATGACAGTCCTACGTACCATCAAAAAAGGTAAGTTAAGCTAGGTAAAATGTCCCTGCGATCCAAGGCAGTCTGGTTGAATTTGTGGGGAAGAAAAGAAAGGTGTTGCATACACAGTTAAGGTAAAGTAGGGTTACAGTTACGCCTGGATCAAGAGGGCACGAGATGCACGAGGACGGGACTGCAGGGTAATTTGACAGCCGCAAAGAACGTGTTAAAAAAGTAATTCGGGGTATCTTTTTATTCCCATATTGTAACTATGGTAGTATGCAAGTAATCGTACATGGTACATTAATCCACCTTTTCCCTGCAAGGGATGGTAACGAGCCAATCCATGGCCGTGTCCTTGTCAAAGGGAGAAGGGACGAGGGCTTCACTCTTCCTCCTGCCCTCCTACAGTGAATTTCTTGCGCCCGGCGCCAGAAGTAAGCTGTTGGAGTTTGACCCTGTCCATCTGCTCTCCTACCTTCTTCTCTAGGCGCGCGAGCTCCTCCTCGGGATCGACGGCCTCCTCGTTCACGAACTCCAAAACCAATCGTCTCCCCAGGAGATGCGTGTTTTTCAACGCGTCCATGGCATTCTCCGCTTCGCGAGCGCTTACAAAGTCTGCAAAACCGAAACCACGAGCACTGTGATCGAACTTCTGAGGAACACGCACAGACCGAAGTTGTCCGTATGCTCCGAATAGGGATCTGATATCCTTCTTCGTGGCTTGGAACGGCAAGTTCTTGATAATGATCTTGGTTCTCCGCGCCGAAGCCTTCTTCGCGGCATCTTCGCGTCTCCGCTCCTCGGCGGCATCCTTGCCCTTGTGGGATGCGCGAATGAGAAGCTCGTGCTGATCCAACTTGTAGCCGTTCATAGCTGCAAGAGCAGCCTGGGCTTGAGCCTTGGTTTTGAAATCCGCAAAAGCGAATCCCATGCTGAGGGTCTGTCCCGGTCGCTTGGGATCGGGTTTGGTCTTAATGCGACCGGTGATAAAGCCGTCCAAAGGTCGGAACACTTCTAGGAATTTCTCATTGGTGGTTGAGAAGTTGAGGTTCTTTACGAAGAGTGTCGTGGTTCCTACGCTGTCATCAGGCTCATCTGCGGCAAATGTGTCTGCAGTTGAGAATCCTTGGTCCTTGCCCCGAGTTTCTGGAGCAAGTGTGCGTGGAGCTGCTGAACCATCGAACAAATTCTTTGGCGCCTTCTCCAGGAACAAGATGGAATCACCCAACTTGCGGTATGCCATGCCCTTGAAAGCCTTTTGGGCCTCATCAGGTTGCGCGAACTCCACGATCGCAATGGTGCCACTCGGTGGCATCAATAGTCGGATGATCTTGCCATAAGGGTCGAACAGACTCCTGAGCTCCGCCGAAGTGACACCATATGAGAAGTTCTTGACCAAGATAGCTGTATTCCCACGTTCACGCTGCTTAAAAGCATCAATATTTACCCCATTCGAGGCAAAGTAGGCTTTCGTTTCTTGAATCACATGCGTTTCAGCATGTGCTTGCTTGACGGCGGCATCTGAAGAGGTGGGATCAAGCAGTTCAGATTTGGAGACTCCGAGCCTTCCAGCTACTGATGACATCACAGCATCGGCCTGTAACAAAATTAGTCTCAATGTTTTTATTCATGTTCAGACGCAAACTCACGTTCATGTACAGGGAGTTCCAGCTGAAGGTGGATCCAGAGGCGTTTTGTTTCCGCTTGATCTCTCTTTGCTTTTTGAGAGGGAGCTTGGACAATTCATACTCGTCAATCTTGTATGTCTTCTTCGCCGAAGCAGGCAAGATATGGAGCAGACGACCCTGGAAGTGCTTTCCATCAAGGGTCTGATAAGCATCAACAGCCGCATCAGCATCACAGTATTGCACGTAGGCAAAGCCTTTGCTAGTAGTAGAGCGGGTGTCAAAAGCAACATGAATCTATATCCAATTAGCACTCAACGTCATTGAATATATATTGTGTAAATGTGCAAAAATGGGTTGAGTTGGCTCTTTCAGATAGTCAAGAAGCATCTACTAAAATCTCTTGTCCTGGTAACATCATATGCAAATTGCATCAGATGTCCCTATCGGGAAAGTCATCATACGAGCACTCGTGGCAAGCAGGCTGAAAGCCAGCTAGCCCGTGGGGAAAAGTGGGGCAAAGTTGAAAAAGCACGAAGAAAAATGAAGTACTAACCTCCTCAACCTTTCCAAAGCGCTCAAAAATCGGTTGAAGATCCGATTCTGTTGTGTCGTATGCAAGATTTCTGAGGAACAAACGAGCCGAGTTCCGAATAAGACCAATATTCGGATCTTCAGGTGTTGCCTCGGTGATGCTGTCAACGTCAGTCGTGTTGGGCGCAATTTTCTCAATGGCCGCAGTGCGCGATTCCTCGTCACGCTGCGGCGACTCATCGCCAGATGCGGAAGGTGGTGAAACAGCTTTGGTCGGCGCAGTAGTCGCTGCGGTGGCCTTCTGTTGATTGAACTCTTCTTGCTCTTCTTCATCGAGAAGGCCCAACAGGCGACTCGTCTTTGACCGAAGCCAATCTTCATCAGAGATAGGTCTAGTTTCCACTTCAGGCTCCGCAGAGTTGTCCTGTTCTGGTGTTTCTTGAACCTCCTCTTCCTCGCCCTTGTCAATAGCCATGGGCTCAGCCTTTTCAGGCTTTGCTACCGTGGGAGGGTTTTCTGTCTTTGCCTTTTTCGGGTGCGAAGGCAAGTCCTGAATCTCCTCTTCTTCCTGCGCGGGCTGGTTAATAACGGGAACAGTGTCCACAGACGGCTTGATCATCTCATCATCATTGGCCCATGTCCGAGTTTTTGATGACGATCCCATAAGAGAAAGATACTCTTGTAGCTTAGGGTCTTGTGGTTTCTTCTCGCCATCCCTTTTGCGCTTCAGGTTGTTATCCACCGATGCATCATTATCATTCTTGGTATCACGTCTTCGTGTGGGGTGAGCATCCTCGGCGTCATTTGAATCAATCTGCAATAATACGGGTCAGTCTCAAGACCACCTTAATTGGTCAGCGTGCACAGGCGAAAGGAGAGTGGCTGAAGCAAAAGAGATGAGAATTGACATACCGGACGAGCGATGTCTACAGCAATCTTTGACATCTTCATGTATGTTTTGTTGAAGTGCTTCACAGCTTGCTGAGCTGCTTCATGGCTTTTGAAGCCGACGAACCCCATCCTACGTTTGGGTAGGACATGAGCATCGGTGACTTGAAAGCGAGTTGCGAAATGTTTCTTAAGTTGGTCATTGGAGCATGTTGGTGGGAGACCACCCACAAACACTCTTGTGCTCTCCATTTTGGGCTTTTTGTGGTGAGTGTGAAGACTCGAAGTTTCTATGGAAAAACTTTTTTTTTCTTCTTTTCATAGTGCCGCGGGCGGTCTGCTTGGCGGGCGGTGTGGCTTGTCTACCGGCAATAAAGTTACCCTGGCTTCAACGTTATCGCGAGATTGCGCTACCCAGTTTCTTTTCGATCGCAACTTCGAGACCCCCCTTCGAGTTTCTTTTTGATACAGGAACTACTAACAATGGCACTTCCCCCGGCTGAGAAGAAGGAGCCTATGGAGGGTAAGCGTTTCCCTTCGTGAGTCCAGTGACTAAGTGCTAAATGCTCCGTGCAGCGCAGATTAAGTCTGTGGACATGGTAAGGACATTCATGAGGAAAAGGAACGGTCAATTGATTCTAATAGAACTTTTAGACCGAGGATATGCAGCAGGAGGCTATTGCCCTTGGTATGAACCATTGAGAGAGCTCTAGATAAACGAGGCTAACCTACCCCTCAGCCATTGAGGCCACGGAGAAGTTCAGAGTTGAAAAGGTATGCACGCTCCTCACACACTGAATATGAATATGATACTAACCACTTATAGGATATTGCCCAGTATATCAAGAAAGAAGTACGCCGATTCTACCCCGCTCCGATCGCAGTTCTAACCCCATACATCAGTTCGACTCCCGTAAGGGCGCTAGCTGGCATTGCGTGGTCGGTCGTAACTTTGGAAGCTTTGTTACCCATGGTTTGTGGATATTACAGCCCTTATGCTAATAACCAGACACTAATCTTATGTTCAACAGAGACCAAGCACTTCATCTACTTCTACCTCGGACACTGCGCAATCCTGCTCTTCAAGACCCAGTAAATGTGATTGGTATGTCCAGACTCGACGTGCTGGACTGATGGGGAGTGATATCCGGAGAAATGCGTTTTCAAGCGACTCTTTTGTCTTCTAATATTTGGTCTACGGGGCTGTTATCCTTTGGTGAACAGCCATTAGTGAATTAAGCGCATCTGCCCAAAAACAAGTAAAATAAGCCAAAAAAAAAGACATTGCCCAGTCTTTGTCCTCAGTGAAAACTTCATACACTATACTGAAGAGATATGTATAATCGATGGTTGACGGACCCCTGCTGGAACCGATGATCACATGTGCATTTTATACAGAAGGACTTCACCAATCACGCACCACTATCTCTAACATCACGTGCCAATTGCCAAGACCGCCAAGCCACAGCGCCACACCCCCAATGCCGCTGCCTTCGTCTTTGATCGACCTTCAATTCCTTAAATAGCTTTCAGTCCTCTGTTGGTTCTTGTCAGTAGCTGTGTGCCAACTTCTTCAAGTCCCGCAATCACAATGGCTTTCTGTATCACGTTTGGAACACATGGTAAGCCGTCTTGTTTTGACCCACGATCCAGAACTCAGAGTGGACCCTGTCCCTGGAGTTATATCGAGTGATGGGTCCCCGCGCTGTCGACGCTGTGGATATACCCAACCTATTGAATGAGATACTGACGATAAATGCAGAGTTCTCTTCTCGGCTTGAGGGCTATGAGAATGTTCGCGCATACTGTTACAACTGTAAGTTCTGAGTCAGTTGGTCTATTTGACCCTGTTTACGGATGATTTATTGATCCTCTGCTTTTAGGCCAACATTGGAATGGTCACTGCGTCACCAGATGGTATGTTTCTGCCCCAGAGTACCAGATTAGAGTATTTTGGACTTGGCTAATACTTCTCCAAGGCCGTTTTTCACTGTCTGCTTCATTGTAAGTTCATGCTCGGCTGAAGATCGTCTTGAGAAACAGATCAAGATATCTAACTTTTACCTCGCTGCAGCCATTGATTCCCCTTGCTATGCACAAGTACAAGGCAAGCACACTTTCATTATTTACGTCTCGACTCCGTTGTTAACGTACTATATAGGAGGTGCAATGCTACACATGCCGTTTCACCCAAGACCTACGGTAGGTTCTGCTCAGAAATTACCAATCCTATCAGTTTGGTAGGATGTACTAATAACGATTGCTTCAGTGACCGGCCTGACATCACGCCTGACACACGACCTCCGCCAGGCATGCAATATGGCATCCAGCCGCCCCCTCAGGCCCAAGGAGGCTGGCAGCAACAGCCCCCTCTGCAATCCCCCCCTCAAGCGCAGGGTGGACTTGGATACAAATGAGTTTCCAAGGATGTTCAAATGTTACTAGCATGAAGGCGCAGCTTGTTGAGGGGATGTGAGGCAGAAGGAGGGTTTATCAGGAGACGTATGTTGTAGCTTAATATCGCGGATTTACCCGTTGGCGTTGGGTCATTTTGTATTTTGTTTTTCCTTGCTATCGATTCTGAACTATCCATTCAATCAACATAGCATTTTTTTTTTTTCTTCCTCACTATGAATGTACATGGTTGGTATAGAATGCTGGCTTGCTACCACAGACTGTCTGCCATGATCAGAACACATAATGATAAGGCGAATAGATTTCAAATCCAGATAAATTAGCAGTAAGGGGTATAAATAGCTGTAAACAAGATATTAAACCACGACCAAGGCGCAAAGAGAAGGACCAGTAAAGGCAACACCATCAAGAACCTCAAGCCTCCCTTTCCGAGGTCTGCTTATCCTTTTCCTCAATATCCGTCGGCGTCGCAACCCCAGAAGGCGTAGCCACATCATCAGCCCCAGCCTTCGTCCCCCGATAAACCTTAGGCTTCTTCCCCACAAGATCAAGCGACATCATCCGCACAACACGAACAATACTCGCGCGCCCTTCGTACAACGGGAACACAACAACACCAAACATGGTAAAGAACAACCAAATAATTCCAACAACCACCCACCCTGTGAAGAACTTCTTGCTGAACACATACGACGACCCATACATCGGGATCGGCCAGAGAATCAGGAGTGAAAATGCCATAAAGACCGTCAGCGTGCGCGCGTACAGTGCCGAGCGGTTGAGCTGGCGTGTTTCTTCTTCGCTTTCATCCTGCGTGGGACCCATCTCGCCAGGAACTAGTTCGAGGTCGATGTGAGCGGCGGCGGCGACGTCTGTGTCGTCGGCTTTGCGGATTGCGCGCATGGATTCGTAGTCATAGTTTTGCGGGCCGAAGACGTAGGTGAAGAGCGGGACGAATATTACTGGACTGAGAAGTGCTGCGACATTGCCAGCTAGCATGGGGTAACTGGAGCGGTTTGTTAGGTTTGGATTTGCAGATGGAATGTTGGGAGGGTATGCTTACTTGGATCCGGTGGTGTCGACGGTTAGAATTCCGTATTGCTTCTTTGCGGTCACCAGCCAGGCAACGAGAGAGACTGCCAGACCAAGGGGCGGTGATAAAGCTGCTGCGATGCGGTTCTGGCCCTTCCAGAGGAGGGTCATGGCGCCTGGGAAGACGGCGGAGGAGATGATCACGCCCATCAGCAGGTAAAGATATCCCATACCGATGCCGGCGTAGTAAAGACCCGTCGCAAAGCCCGCCATAATGATTGAGTAGACGATGCAGGACATGTGGGAAATCCAGACGAGTCTCTTGCCCTTCGCGCTTGGGTTGATGTAAGCCGCGTAGATATCGTAGGTGAAGATGGAAGAGACGGCAATCAGCTGCGACGAGAAGGCGGATGTCACAGCCATGAAGATCATCAGTGTTGTGGCGACGGCACCGCTATAGCCAAGCAGGTTGACAGCTGCGAAGGGGAGCACTAGTCCGGCGGTCACGTCGCTGGAGCTCAGGCGCTGCGTGCCTTCTAGTGCCAGCGCGGAGAGGCCCATTGTGGTTGCGCATAGCCAGGGAATTGCGAACCAGCAGATTCCGCCAATCACGTATCCTGGAAATGCATGGACAGGGCTGGCGGCGATGGCCTTGTTGTAGTAGCCATTGTCCAAGAAGACTGTGCCGAAGTTTCCAACTATATTAATGATCCAAAAGATGCCACCCTCCTTAGAGCGCATGGTCAGATAGCTTCCTTCTGCGTTACCCTCAACGGGATGACGCTGGGAGGCTGCAACTAGCGCATCATACACCTTTGAGGGAGATCCTAGCTCCGCGTCTGTGGCATAAGCGGAGAAGGCGAAGAGGAAGATGACGACCAGAATTACTACAGTGTGCAAGTAATCTGTAATGAAAGTAGCTTTGATACCACCGAAGAGGGTGTATAGCACCACGCCAATCGGGAGCAGGAAGCAGGCTGCCGCAGTGGGCACCCCAGTCAAGGATGTCATCACGGCTGCGCCACCAGTGAGCAGCATCGCAGTAACCAGGATGTTGGTCATCAAGCAAAAGACTATAAACACACTGTGCACAATGGTTCCATAACGAGCGCGGATAACTTCCAAGAAAGTGTGTGCGTTGGGCGCACGGCGTTTCAGCTCGATAGCTAGCGTTGCGAATAGGATAATCTGGACACAGGCGCCTATTGATACACAACATGTCAGATATAGAGCTTTTCAAAACATACTCGGTCAGCGTGAACTAACCTGATGAGTAGAAAAATGGACCAGAGACACCGTATTGGTACGCGACTGCAGATGACTGGAGAAGAGTTGCAGCCCATGTCCAACTACTGACAACAGCAGCGGCAACCAGTCCTGATTTGACAGATCGTCCTGCAGTTGAGAACATCTCAGATGTTTGGACTTCATTCTGATAGCTGTATGGAATATTTTTGTCAGTTTAAATGACTGAATTTGACTAAGGCATAGATACGCACCGTTTCAATGCCCAAGTAATAAAGATCATCAGCAGGGAAAAGGCAAAGCCTAGCCCCAGGATAATTCCATATCCAAAGCTCGGGGATAAAGGCGCTGTGAAAATAACCCCGTCGGACGACATGTCGTGGGCGTGGGTAACCAGGGACTCGGAAGGGTTTATAGCCAGCAATAGAGGGATGGATATGAAAGATGCTGGCAATGTGCCTCAAATTGGGAATCAGCGACTACTTCTCTAGTCGGTATAGAAAGTACCTCTTATATAACTTTCCAGTACTGACTCGCATATGGAAATACAGATTCCCCAGGTGGGAGATAACAACCTCATATAGGGCCGGACGCACAGCATCAGAAGCATGGTACGGATCCCAGCTCCGAATTCGCACGACCTGGGGCCCAGCAAGGCCCGTGGATGATCTTTGATCTGAGCTTAGATAGGGATGCTGCATTTTGATTGTCAGATAAGGACATGCTCTCGTAATGTCATGGCACACGAGGCAGGGATGTGGACCCATCTTAAGTACGCCACTAGAATCAGAGAACCAACATCCCAATAAAGCACTATGCGGGGATTTTAAAGAGCCACTCTGATGTGAAGAAGGGAGGTTTCGGGGAGATACATGTTGTCAGTCATTGGTTGGTGCTGTTATCAGTTACCCTTTACGGCAGTGTGGTTGGGTGGTTGTGATTGGTTGGAGAAGGGAGAAGATAAGACTTTACGAGCAAAGTCGCACTGGATTCTCGACGTTTTCAAATCCATCGAGACAATGCTAACGGATTTCCCGATTTAGATGGAAATATCGGAGTGTCCCGGTTCCAGAGAGGCCCTAGGGCTGATCAATATATGCCCAGGTACTTGGCAGTGAAGGTTACTCATTCTTATTATTTTATTTCAAGATCCACTATCTCCCCATATCCACTGTATACTATATTGAACATTCTATTCTTTACCTAGGTAATCTCAATTCCAACCTTGGAAGGATTCAGGTTTAACCAAAGCGTATGTGAACTAAGTTCGTTATCATATCCATCATACTCCCGACCTCGGGAGGTTTAACCATCTACTAGGCTGTCACCAAGCCATAAACTCATTGAATTCACGTTTTATCTAATCGTTAAACTGTAGGAATTGAATAACATCATGATACATTTTTGCTCTGTCTGTCTCTTTTGTGAGAAATACTTCTCTTTCTTTTTTTCTTCGTCAGGCCCTCGAGCCCCTAGAATATATATATATAGGGTGTTAGGTTATCCATAAGAAATACAGTTCATATTTGGCAAGATATTAGTGTAAGAAAATGTGGTAAAGAACTACAGATACACATGTGCATATCTACTCGATAGTACAAGTTACATTGTACCCTATATCAATATGAAGAAACTGGTGACCATATTTCGGCTCCACTAGATTGTAGCTTAATTCGAGATTGATCCACCCCATATGCATTAAACCCTAGGAAACAAGGTTGCTATTAACCTTCAAGTGAGTCTAAGTCGTCTAGGAAGCATAGGCTTGGCTTTGGTGAGTGATCTGCCCAGGTGTGGCATACCTATGACATAACCGAGAGCTCCTAGTTTCTTCATTCAGTGACAGTTACAGACACAATGAATTTTGATACATCACCTAACAGTCTTCCTCTCGGTAGCTACATTTGCAACAACCATATCACCACTAAAACTCACAACTCGCCGTTGCATCCTGGGCGAATGGATGCTATATTGAGGGCCAGGATTCTATCCAGGTTGGGGTAAACCGAGCGGAAGCTTGACGTCTACAAAGTTACTGGAAAAAGCAAGCTCAATGCTAGAAATAGATTCAATCAAGCCTTTATAGTTTACAGACAATCGTCCGGATAGAACAAACACCACCATGTTTCGGTCCAACCTGCCACAGCCACAGCACATTCCAGCGCATGATATCGCCAGGAAACGAGCCAATGGACGGAACATAGACAGGTCAAGACGGATACACAAACCGGGTAGTTCTATCTAGAATGACCTATACAGCAGATAGGTCGTCGAGTAACTCTCTTTTGCAGCGCAAACGAAAACACCGCATACACATCAAAATGAAAACGGAAACGGAAACAGAATCACGCCAGTTGTTTCAGAAGGGTTGATTTGGTTCCAGCGCCACCAACGAGAAATGGCCCAAGGGTCACGGGGTATAGGAGTGGGAGGGTAAATGAGGCGGTAGGAGAGGAAGATTCGAGGTCGGGAGCACAGTTAACGCCCAGGATAGACAGATAATACACAACAATCTGACGGGACATCGACTGCGCGATTGAAGCTGATCAGATGCTTAGGCAGAGAACTTGCGGGTGATCTTGGCGATGACTAGAGAGAAGAAAGCAATTAGCAACCAATCCAACGATAGTTCCAAACATCCATCTCATCTCCAGTAATGGATTCTTACCGTGCAGACCAACAACCGAGAAAATGAATCCCAGACTCAGGACCAGGACAACAACGGGGTCGACGCGCAGACCGGGGCTCTCGTCGGTGTACAGCTTGAGCATGGTGCCGGAAGAGCCACCGGCGCCGGCAGAGCGGGTGGAGCTGGGACGGGCATTGCGCAGGGTTTCCTTGTGGTCGGCAGTGGCACGGCGGCGCATGGCAGCGCGAGGACCGCCGGGGGTCGAGGGAGAGGAGGGACGGCCGACGGAGTTGCCGGTGGCTGCGGCGGCACCGGACTTTGAGTCAGGGCCGGACTCGGCGCCTGAGGTGAGGGGAGATGCTGGGCGGGGAGCGGCCTGGTGGTACATTGTGTTAGTTGGGTAATTAAGGATTTGTTACATGGTTCGCAATGGGTTGTTGCGTTGGGAGGTGGATGGAGGCAAGCTGGCCTGATCGTCGGATGAATTAATGGGTTTGGGTCTGGGGTAGATGGACTTACCATTGTGATTAATTGGGTATGGAAGAGTGTGAAGGGGGAGAGAAAAAAGTATTAAAAGAAAAATGGAATGGCAGTTCAAGAAGAAAGGAAAGGAGGAGCTTGAGAGGGTCTGAAAGGAGGTTTGCGGAGTTGAGGCCACGATCGCGGTTTCTTGGGTAATACCGTATTTGACTTGTCAACCCCCGGCAGTCGGGGGCGAGTTGGGTGATAATTACCGGTATTTACAGTACAGAAAGGTCCACCAATCAGAATAACTCGGCGCATTGCTGCAATAGCACAACTCATCTACGAGACCTTAGCAAGTGGATAAGTGGCCTCAGTATAAGTATATATTTCGTACGAATCCGTGTAAGTTATGATTTTTGACATGCATACCCAGCAGTGAATAGAAATACCTATTTTATAATGCCACCACTCTCTATATGAAGTAGGAAACTGAGATATGATGTGGAATCAATTCTATTAATATAGCAGCTACTAAAATACTATCCAAGTGTCTAGTCCATTGAAATAATAAGAGAGACTAGTTCACATTCGTCGGAAAAAGCATTGATGGTTGTCGTAAGACATGGAGAACACCTCCGGGAATCAAATCATTCAGATAACGCCGTCGGTGCACTCGTGTAGGGAGGTACGGGGTATGGGGTATGGGGTATGGATATGAACATGTAAAGGAAACCGAGGAAAGTAGAATCACAGGAATTTTGGACAGCCCAGAAGCCAGGAAGAATGGGAGATGGTGGGCAGAGCACATTCGACAGAGATGAGGTATCATACTGAGCCGAAAGCCCAGAAGCAAGAAAGCAAAATGCATAAAGAGATCAGGCTAAATGTCAAGGTGTCCACACAGACACGAAGGTTCACAGTTAATAAAAGACACGACGCTCCAAAATTCAACGCCCCGGGAAATTACTTATAGAAACACCCTTTTTTTCCCACCGGGTGATCAGTCGATCATCATCCGTGATGGTACTTGGGCCAGGTTTGAAGAAAGCTCGGTTGTCTTTTCTGCTTCCTTGTTCCTCTTCTTGTTGATATGGGGCTTCAAACCGTGGTTGAAGTTGTGGACGCACAGGCAGGCGTTGATGATAGTGATCACAATCAAGATGATAGTGATGATGGCGAAGAAGGTCATCGATGGCCGAGCGGGTAGGTATTTGAAGTATGTCAGCGGCGAGTACATTCGGAACAGCTTGAAGCAGAAATATGCCATCGCAGCGAATAAGAGGAGCTGGCAAGATGGTTAGAAGCTAGAAGTTCAAGCTTGGTGGTATTGTTGACTTACAATGATGATGATCATGCCAACCATGGTTTCTCGTCGCACAAACCAGGCGCCACAAACCAGAATGATAATGGTCACGGGAATGGCTGCCACCGTAAGTGCGAATTCAGCATCCATGCTGGTTGAGGACACCAAGACGAGGAACTGGACAGTAAAGCCTAGGAAGAAGAAGAAATCGAATTTCAAGAGAGCGATATAGATCTGGTTCACGACCGGTTAGTCGTGTTGCTGATGGGGGGGGTCGAGCGAAACACAAACCTGGTAGGTGAGATAGCGACGCTTCATTTGCAGATCAGCACTGATATGCTTGTAGATTGTCCATGCAAACTCATCGTATAGCTTATAAGCGACAAAAGTCATCAATAATGTCCCCAATGCCACGATGCATGGAATGATGATTAGGAACGGCTCGGACTGTGCCCAGACAACCGGACTGATCATATTCATCAAGGCCAAGGTGGAGACTGCCTCTTGAATTTGTTTCACTTGAACAGCGCCGTAAATCAGGAGGCCAACATTGCAGATACACAATCCGATGATCTGAATTGTATTCTTCATGCGCAGAGCATCATATACCAGCACCAGTTCGTAGAGGAAACCGAAACCGTAGAGGGCGAGGAAAGTAGGGATGGTTTTCGAAGCGGGACTGTTGTTTGGGAGTTCTTGCATTTGAAAATTTGCGAAGATGTAACTAGAAAAATAGCCATGTTAATGTTGATTTCCAAGATGTTCGCTTTGACGGGAGTCCAATACCATTCAAGGCCGAGTGTTACGACTGTTTGGACGAGTGTGATGATCGCGAAGGACCACGTCCAATGTGTATTTGGGAGATACATCCTGGGGCTATGGGTCGCAGGAGTGACGTTAGAATATCCCTCTCGTGCGCGGAACCCTCCTGGCCCTCGTCGAAAGGCGGGATCGAAAGAACCCCCCAAGAGAGAAGCGCGCGACCCGTGTGAAGGAATCTTGCCGAGAGGCTCCGTGGTGGAGCTCAGGTCGGCGGGATGGGTTGGGAAAGACACGATGACGGTGTGACCACCTGATGGTGGCTTTCGCTTTATAAAGACCGGTGGAAAATAGGCCCGTCACGGGGGGAAAGGGCGGATTGAAACACCCGGAGGCTCGTGTGCTGCTGGGGCTTGGCAGTTTGGTTGGCCCCAAGCTGGGATTCGTCAGGAGACGTGATTAAATGCAGGGAAGCCTCAACAGGGGCATCCGACCGTCAGGCAGACTGTTCGAACTGTTCGAACCAGTCGAGTCGAATTAAAGATCGACGATGATTTCTCTTCTATTTCAATGTTCGTAGTCTGCCGTATTTTTATCCCGCGGTCTTCCGAATTGTCAAGCGGGGGGGATCGAGGGAATGTGTTATGACAGCGACCGTACAGTAAATGCAACCCTCAAAAAAAGAAAAGAGAGGGAATAGGAACGAGTGACAGAAAAGTTGAAGAAGGAAAAGAAAAGGCCAGAGTCGAGACGGGAAAGAAAGTAGGGGCACATCTGGGGTTCAGAGTTGTCCACATACCATGGGGCGGGTCACATTAGTAGGCACACGGAATATACATACTCCATAACAGTAGAGGGCTAGAGGGCTAGAGGACTACTGGACTACTCTAGAGCATTTAGAGGATTAGAGGCTTATTACAAAGATTCTAGACGCACCGAAGAGTCCCTGGAAAACAGTTTCTCCAAACAGAAGCCGCACTATTTCTGCATTTCAACGCCTTTTCCTCCTGAATTGGTGGAGTGGACCCATCGACATGCGACAGGTACCAGACTTACTCGAGTCCAGACTTCTTTTTTTTTATTTATTTATTTATTTTTTTTTTTGGCTTGCTTTTGTGTGTATTGTATTTTGGATTTTGTATGTTGTATACCTACTCTGCTGGTTTGTCCAATTGACCCTTTTCCAAAAAGGTTGTTCTTGTAACTACTGGTTTGGGTTTTATTTGGATTACTTAATCGTGTACGTACCTAGTTAGGTACCTACCTAGGTAGGTAGGTAAAGTCCAAGACCCTGACCAACTTAACTTGTGACACCGGTCAATTAGTTCAAGCCACATTGAATCCTATCCCCAGAAAAGTAATATGAAGGCTGTGAAACATGTACAACGTACTGAATGCGACCTTAATGTGGCTGAGAGGTACCTAGGTACCTAGGTAGGCAGTTTAAAGGTTCGAGCCATGGCCCCTGACCTGCCATCCTTGGTTCACGCATGTGTGTTCCAAGATTTATAGCTGTACCTCAGTACTGAACCTTGGAAATATAATCATTCCTGTTAGATCTTATTTTCGTCTGCCTCAATTTAGGTCTTTTCATCACCTCATCTCCACTCTCAGACTAAAACTGCCAAACCCAAGTGCTGTCGCATGTCAGACCCGGATCGCCGAGGCACCGCATCCACCGGGATCAGCCTGAATGTGCGAATGATAATTACCATAAGGTCCACTTTCATCCTATTACAGCCAGCCAAAGATTCCATCGTCGTTGGAAATAATCATATGCAAAGAGTTCGTGTAAAGTCCGACAAACCATGCATTAATCGACGCCGACAGATCCCCGCCCGATCGAAACATCTCCGCCAACCTATGTTGATTATCTATAATACTTGCTCCAGAATTGCCCGACAACATCCATAATTGACCTGGGTAGGGCCCTGACTGAGGAAAAAAAAAAAAAAAAAAAAGGCTAGGCAGTCCAATCACAAAGGACCTTTGGGAATGAGACATTTGATCGGCCATCGCCGGATCCGATCAATAAAAAGGCCACCGGAGCAGGGTATCTCGGTAGAGACTAGTCCGTCAACGAAACCGATGAATGCCCGGTCTCTTGATCTTCTACCTTTGAGACCTCATATGCTAAGAGTTCCATGATCATGTCTTTCTGGAAGCGGCCCGTTTGTCATGTGTCTCGGGATCGCTGACAAGATCGTCGCTAGCTTTATCAATATCGACGAACCAAATTTAGAATTTAGCAAGTCTACTACAGCCTAAAGAAAGACTAGCGCCAATGCCCTTGGCTCGCCAAAAAGACATATTGCTGATGACCAATGTACTGATGATAATCTATTTATGGTACTTAAGTAGAAATGAATCCATGTCAGGTCATAGCTTCTCCCTTAGCCCCACTGCTAAGATATTATTGTAACCCAGCGCAACGTCGATTGATTACTATAATATCTTTACCCAAGCAGCTTTTAACGAGCAACTCAAGATACATTCAAACTGGTTTGTGGATATCTTGGTTTCGGCTGCGGCGTGGACTTTGTGCCCGAGAGCTTGTTTGGTAACGTATATGAAAAGCTGTGTAGTGGACGAATCTTTTGAATGGGCTTGCAGATATCCGACATCTAAATCGATCGGCAGGGGCCTAATGCCTTTTATCTATTGTGTTTATTTTCCGATTATCCGGTATTTTGTAGAAACAGTCTTCATCTCCCCAGGAGCCTTACGTCTCAGAGATGAGCGCCACGCAAGATCGGGACAGGGCTGACTAGAAAGTAAATTGACAACCATTAGGAACAACCTCTTTGTCCACAACCCTGTCATCTCCTCATATTTCCCCTTTTAGTTTAAAGTCTGAAATGTTATCGCAGCGCCTGTTCGCCCTTCCCCGCACTCCGATAGCGATGATATCGGCAAATCCTAGCCGTTTAAGCATAGACTATCAAATCTCCAAGTTTATGCCTATTATCTAATGGGAATTGTAGATCCTTCAATCAGATCTATGGTATAAATAAGCATAGGATCGCATGTTCGCCGCTCAAGAGCAACGTTTCATAATACAGAAGCCTCTAATACGACAACGATATGCTGTCTCTGTGGGCCGCAGCTATCTTCCTTTGCGGGTATATTGTCGTCCGCGGATTCCTCTCGCCCTTGTCTGCGATTCCGGGTCCGTGGTACACTCGATTTACAAGTACATGGCTTAAATACCAGGAGTTTACTGCAAATCGACGAGAATCAATCCATCGCTTGCACAAGATCTATGGTCCTGTCGTCCGGCTGGGCCCCAATGAAGTATCATTTACCAGCCTCGATGCGATTAAAGAGATCTATGCTTCGGGGGGTAGTGGGTATGACAAGACTGAGTACTATGATCTTTTCAGGCAGTTCAAGATCAAGTAAGCCTTTGCATCAGAGATATCCGGCAGACACTGATACAGAACTTAGGACAATGTTCTCTACTTTATTGAAAGACGAGGTACTTATTTCTAATAAAAATAAAATACTGAGGTGCTAATATCCACCAGCATAGCAAAAGAAAACGCATCATCGCCGACAGATATGCCATGACCAATATCATGAAAGAAAAGCCCATGGCTGCTATCCACGAACGGGCCATGACGTTTATATCTCAATGTGCCGAGGCTGGCCAAAAGAGTGTGGACGTTTACGTGGGTTGTCCAAACATTACAGACCGCTATAACAAATGCTAATAGTCTCTAGTCCTTGCTTCACTGCTATGCCCTGGACTGCGTTACTCATTTTATGTTCAGCCCCGGCGGCCTCAGATCTCTCGACGTGGCTAAAGACTACGAAATCATGCACGAATTAACCTATCATCAAAGCCTCCAAAGTATGCACTGCCCAGTTCCGTGTTCTAGTGAGGGATACTAAAAGAGAAACAGAAAACCTCCTAGAATACTACCTCCCTTCATTAGCACCCTATTTCCCCAAATTCCTCCACGCCCGCAGCGCCCCCAAAGCAAACCAATATGTGCTAGACATGGCCGCCCAAATCGAGCACGACGATCACTCCCTAATGGAAAAGCTCAAACGCAAAGCATCAAACCTGGAACTAATGCAAGCCGCCGCAGAATGCAAAGACCATATGGCAGCCGGCATCGACACGACGGGCGATGGTCTGTGTCTCTTAATGTGGGAGCTCTCGCAGCCTCAGAACCTCTGCTTCCAGCACAGACTATACAACGAGCTTACCGCTGCGCCGGCGAATACACCCTTGGATAGCTATGTATATCTCGATGCTGTTATCAAAGAGGCGCTGCGGTGTGCGCCGCCTATTCCGATGTCGCTGCCTCGATATGTACCTGCTGGTGGAAGGGAGATCGATGGGTTCCTCGTCCCGGGATATACTATTGTTAGCTGTCAGCCTTATTCGGTGCATAGGATGGATGATAATGTCTTCCCTGAGCCTGATCGTTTCAATCCTGATCGGTGGCTTGTTGAGGAGGGGACTGCTGAGCGGAATAGGCTATTCTTTTCCTTTGCTAGGAGGGGACTGCTGAGCGGAATAGGCTATTCTTTTCCTTTGCTA